>CAXHJY010000540.1:0-12500 GCA_964016885.1 Eledone cirrhosa | reverse complement strand
CTCACACACACATGCACTCTTTTACATACACATACATACCCTCACACACATACACACTTACACACACATACATCCTCTCTCACACACACACACCCTCTTATACATACACATACATTCACTCACACAAACACCCTCCCATACACACACATACATCTCTCGCACACACACGCACTCGCTTTTACATACACATACATCCTCACACACACATACCATTTTACATACACACACACCGTCTCTTACACACATGCACACCTATATTACATACACACACATTCTCTCTCTCTCTCTCACACATACACACACATACACACACACATGTACACCTATCTTACATACACATACATTCTCTCTCTCACACATACACACATCCACACACATACACACACACATGTACACCTATCTCACACACACATTCTCTCTCACACATACACACACCCTCTCTTACATCCACATACATCCACACACATGTACACCTATATTACATACACACACATATACCCTCTCTTACATCCACACACATACACACACATGCACACCTATCTTACATCCACACACATACCCTCTCTTACATACACACACATTCACACACACATGTACACCTCTCGCACACACACACACACACACATACCCTCTCTTACATACACACACATACACACACACATGTACACCTGTCTTACATACACATTCTCTCTCTCTCACACACACACTCACATATACCCTCTCTTACATACACATACATCCACACACATACACACACACATGTACACCTATATTACATACACACACATTCTCTCTCTCTCTCTCACACAGCCCCTCACACAAATATCAAGTCAGTGCATATCCTGGTTTCATAGACATAAAGTGACTGAGTATACAAGACTTCCCCATGGATAGGATGCTACTCCAGCACAGGGATAAACTCCCAGCTACTGCTGATGGTAATAATGTACATCAGTGATAATTGTAAATATATACATACATACATACATGGTGGCTGCCAACTCGTTTTCGAGTACGGCCACTACTTTATATCCATGTAGGAGAACCCCTACCGATGCGCTGAACGAGTGTGACTTTTTAGTCCAGTCAGCGACTTGACAACTCTGGTACAAACACTACACTTGTGACAATTATTGACACATAGTGCTGGGCCCATGGTACCATGTGACGACAAGTGCAGAGAGATCTCCAGATATAAAGCAATGCCTGTGCCGTGAAGCTTTTATAGTGAGCAAAGGCACTGCACAAAGCCAGTCCCACTCTCTTAACCAAGATGATATTTACCAAAAAGAAGAACAAGTCAACATCATTGGAAACCATCAGGGTTGCAGGTGTTATATCAGAGTTTTCCTTCTCCTAGAATTCTGCCTTGACAAAGGCTAAGGGGTCATCTCTCCCGGATACATACATACATACATACATACATATATATATACATATATATATATAAGTTAAAACAATGAAATAAAAAAATCAAGTCATTAGAGATATACTTCACTGCTTTACGATCGTTTCTAGGTGATGATAATACATTGTAGCTATACTCAGTAATTGATCTATGTAAGGTTAGTTACAAAATATCAGATAAAGAGAATATTTACTTACATGCATATCACCAGCTGTTGTCAAAAGCAATAATAATTTTATTTAACCTACACCATTTTCAACATATGGATTACATCGAGTTCTTCATGCAGAATAGACCCCACAACTTACTGTGGATACCTCTGTGTGTGTATATATATATATATATATATATATATATATATACATACACTAGCTAAAGTACCCGTCCTTTGGACGGTTCAAGTAGCTTTCGATGTAGTTCATTAAACTAAACAAAGTAAATTTGAATACATAGAAGAAAAATGTGCTTTATGTAAACATGAAAACCTTAGGCACTATTCCAGCGAAATAATTAATATGTGAGCTCGGTGTCATCCGTTATACCATGTAACAACAGAAATCCAGTCTAGGTGTACATTTTTTTGACAACAGTTAAAACCTTTTGTTTCAAGTACAAAGAATAAAGTAAAATCCGAATGAGCCGAATTGTAATAATCAAAATCCCAAAACAAAATTTTTGACAACATCAAAAATGAGTTCCTATTGTATTGACGAAAGATAACTCTTGTCTTACTTAATCACGAAAATTGACACAAGTAACCGAAACTTTTTTAATGTCTCCAAAGGCCCCAATATTGATCTTTGAAAGCCTTTGTAGATTATGTACAGGTTTTGTGCAAGGAGAAGCTCTGTAAAAAATTTCAAAGAAATCGAATGAATGGTTTAGAATCTATGAGCCCTCATTAAAAAGTGTCCACACACACACACAAAACTTCAGTTTTATATATATACAGATATATATATATGTATGTACATAGCTGTTGGGGATCCTGAATTTTTCATATATATATATGTATGTATATATATATATATATGTATGTATGTACATACACATATATATATATATAATGAAGGAGGTGTGGTAAGGAACCAGATAGACCATAACGCACCAGAGTACTCAATACTTAGGGTAGTAGAGTGGGTAATAGGAAAATGTATGACTCCGATGGCAGAGCTCAAGCCGTTTCGATGGCTATTTCTGGACTGAAATAGCCGTTGAAACAGCTTGAGCTCTGCCGTCGGGGTTATACATTTTCCCATATATATATATATATATTAATAAGAGGAATTCCAACTTTGTCTGATTTACTCGTTTTATTTACAATCCTTTAAAATATATATAATATGGTATTATAATGAAATAGTATGATAGAATATTAAATTCTAAGTGTTAATTGAACAAGTACTTTCATGCTTTCGCAATCAACAACAACAACAACAATAATAATAATAATAATAAAAGTGATGTTGATGGTGATGATTAATAGAAAATGCTATTTTCATCATTTCAAAAAAGCAAAACAATTGATACGTTGGATATGACTATTGGTCGTTAGCATGCTCAACCAGCCGTGATGCTTAAACCAATCAGCTGTAGTAATTCAGTGAAACTACACACTGATTGGTCGAAATACAGTTTACAGGGCTTTGCATTCTGGAGCCACTTTTCTCTGTATAAAATGTATAAAAGGTAGGAAATTTACCCATCTCATTACAGTTGAAAGTTGCAAACTCGACTGTCACCACATATCATGAACCTGAAGATTGCGAAAGCATGAAAGTACTTGTTCAATTAACACTTAGAATTTAATATTCTATCATACTATTTCATTATAATACCATATTATATATATTTTAAAGGATTGTAAATAAAACGAGTAAATCAGACAAAGTTGGAATTCCTCTTATTAATATAATCTTCTATACACAATCATACACACCCGTGTATATTTACCTATCTATATCTCTCTCTCTCTATATATATATATATATGTATGTATATACTTTGTTTTGCAAGGTTTTTGATATAAAATTGTGTGTTGAAACAAATATTGTTATACTTGGGGAGGGTCATATTGTTATGATATTGCCACACCATCCCACCTTACAGTCCGCACCACCACACCTTACAGACCACACCACCCCACCACTCCACCTTACAGACCGCACCACCCCACCTTACAGACCGTACCACCCCACCGCACCTTACAGACCGCACCACCCCACCTTACAGTCCACACCACCCCACCCCACCTTACAGTCTGATAGCAGCAGCTGCAGTGACATCATAAAGTTTTAATCATTCTCTTCTTCTCCACTTCCTATTTCCCTCTCAGTAAGTAGAGAATATGAGATAGGACTGCACGAGAAGTACTTATGCTCTCTCTCTCTCTATTCCCCCTCTCTCCACTCTAGCTCTCTCTCTCTCTATTCCCCCTCTCTCCACTCTAGCTCTCTCTCTCTCTCTCTCTATTCCCCCCTCTCCACACTGTCCCTGTATGTCTGTCTATCTATCTACTGCGACATCTCCAGGTATCCTTCACCGACCCCCAACCGGTGTGGGCACCGTTTGTGAGACAGGCTTTCCCACAGCTCGTCTCGCTGACGGAGCTGCAGTCCTGGGTCAAGAAAAGACCGAAAACGATGGGCGCCTGGCACATTGAATGCGCTCATGCGCTCAGGCGCTCACAGTCCTCTGGCAAGCGGGCGCAGCAATCAATGGAGACGCCACTTCGACATTCTATAGAGGGATTGTACGTTACAAGGGAGACGACGTGCTCGGAGAGACTCTGGGCATCAAAAACGATGAGCTCACCAGTCTATTTGGTAGGACTTTCCACCAGGGACCTATGGACAACTTTCAGGGGTCCCTGGCCTGGCAGTGCTACCGAGGAGCTCTACCGGTTGGTGACAAGATCTACAGGCACGGACGCCCTGGCAGGGATCCTTCCAAGAGGATGTGTCCAAGATGCGCTCAGGGCATTGAAACAGTCCTGCACCCAATTGTACACTGCCCGGGCGTAACCGACCTGTGGAACTATGCAGAACAACTGCTGTCACGTATGGGACAAATCCAGTTGACTGCCGAGTCCATAGTAAGGATCAAACCACCAGCCTCTTTCAAAAACGAAAGAGAGGCGGTTTTCCTCTGTACGGTGGCTATGGTGAAAGGTGTTATATGGTGGACGAGGTTGAGAGGACTGAGGACAGATGCCTTTCTCTCCGGACAACAATTGATTCCCTTCTTTAAGTATCACTTTAGAAGGAGAATCAGGGTGGAAAGAGAGGCACTGCACCCCAGTAAATTTACTGAAAGGTGGGTGAATGAAGCGAAAATGGCTCGAGTGATTGGGCCTTCTCTGTATATAGGCCTGTAGGTTAAAGAAGAGAGCAAAAGGAAGAAGGGAGCACTTGCACAACACGCTCCTGGAGTTGAGGGTTGTTCTATCTACGGGGTGTCAAACAACCCATTTGTGACGCCTCACCCCTATTGGGGATTTCGATTGTTGTAATTGTTTGTTTGTTTCAATATTTTTACACGACTGTATGTAAAATCCCCGGCATGTGTCTTTGTATTGTCCCCTTTTCTTGTGCGCCCTTGTGGCAAATAAAGAAATCTATCTATCTGTCAATGAATTGATCAATCAACACACGCACACACACACATATATATATACAGTGTATACACACACACACACACACATATATATATATATATATATACAGTGTATACATACACACACACATACACATATATATATATACAGTGTATACATACGCACACACATATATATATATAATGTATACATACACACACACACATATAGTGTATACACACACACACATATATATATATATATACAGTGTATACATACACACACACATATATATATACAGTGTATACACGCACACACACATATATATACATATATATATATACACAGTATACACACACACACACAGATATATATATATATATATATATATACACAGTGTACACCCACACGCACACACACAGAGATATATATATATATGCAGTATATATACACACACACACACACACATATATATATGCAGTGTATACATACACACACACATATATATATATATGCAGTGTATACACACACATATATATATATATGCAGTGTACACACACACACACACCACACACACACCACACACACACACACACACACATATATATATATATATATATATATATATATATATATATATATATATATACTCCCGTCCAAACCCATGCAAGCGTGGAATATGGACGTTAAACGATGATGATGATGATGGTGATGATGGTGATGATGATATGTTGTGTATACACACACATATATATATATATATATATATACATATATACAGTGTATATATATATATACAGTGTATATATATAGTGATATTAGTCTACTGCTAGTCTTTCTAATCTGGACTGGTTGTTGAAGGTTAAACCAATATGTCAGCTAAGAGAGAATAGTTATAATATTCTCTAGTTTCTCCACAAACTAAACTCTAGTATTTTACAGAGAAAATGTCACTGTCAGGACATCAACTTAATTACCATTGCATAACCTATATACTGCTTTGGCTAGCTACTGTTGCTATTGTTTGTGTTGGTGTTGTTGTTGTTGTTGTTCTTCATGAATTACTTCCCTTGACACTGCATTTGGCAGCATCGGTAGAGGGTCGGACGCCATGCTTTGCAGCAAAAAAAGAGTTACGGCCCTTTATGGTCTGAGTTGAAATCCCGCCGAAGTTAACTTTGATATTTCATCCTTACGGTGGCCGATAAAATAAAGTACCAGTAATGCACTGGTATATTTGCTGGCCTTGTGCCCCCCAAAATAGAAACAATTATTTTTAGGGCAGTGGTTTGGCAGTATAGAGTCATGGCCCTTTACGCCACGAGTTCAAATCCCGCCGATGTCAACTTTGTCTTTCATCCTTACGGTGGCCGATAAAAATAAAGTACCAGTAATGCACTGGGGTAATTGTTGGCCTTGTGTGTGCCAAAAAGTAGAAACAATTATATATAGTAAGGGTGGTGGATTGGCAGTATCGGTAGAAAGTCAGACGCCATGCTTTGCAGCATAGAGTTACGGCCCTTTGTGGTCTGAGTTCAAATCCCGCCGAGGTTAACTTTGCCTTTCATCCTTACGGGGTCGATGAAATAAAGTACCAGTAATGTACTGGGGTCGATTTAATCGACTTTCCCCTTCCCCAAAAATTGCTGGCCTTGTGCCTATATAAGAAACCATTATATAGTAAGGGGAGATAATACAATCGGCGACAGAATGCACCTAGAGCGCCCAGAAGGCTAATATCACAGAAATCGGGATTAGCACCAGACTCGAGCCAGATTTTAAACCCCCCGTTTTTTTTTAATGTTGTTGAAATTAGCTTTGTAACAACACTAACAACAACAACAACAACAACAAGTAGAACAATATTATCCCTGTCATCTGCTAGTCTGGAATAAAACCATACATTTACAGGAAGTAGCCTATTTAAAGAGTTGCCTCCCTTTCCTCACCTCCTCGAGGTTTATACTGTTCATCTGTTATTTAACCTTCTATTGTTATCATGAAATAACAATCCTTCGAAAATTATCCAATGGCATTCTTTACTTTCTACACAGAATTAATACAAAAAAACATATGTAAAACATACGAAAAACATACCTCCCCCCCATAATTATATGTTTCATATTGAATATTTATTACTTTCTAATTATTTCCTTCTAGTGTTTGGGTATTGTAATATTATATATACATATATATATATATATATATATATATACAGATACAAACAATGGAATGATTGTAATGAAGATGTCTTTGAAATAAAAACAAAGAAACAAACAAACTAACAAATAAATAAATAAAATTCTGTCCCAAAATTCTAAAAAAAAAACCCCAGAAGGACAGAAAAATAAAAATAATAAAATGCTAAAACAACAAAAGTCATAAAACATAGTTGTTGTTTATATATATATATATATATATATATACACACACATATATATATATACACACACACACACATATATATACACACATATATATATATACACACACACACATATATATACACACATATATATATATACACACACACACACATATACATATATATATATATATATATATATATATATATAAACACACACACGCACACACATATATATATATATATATATATACTTTATCTATTGAGTTGTTTTTATCAATAAATTATGCTTTCTTCTGATATTTTATTCGGAGGTGGGGTGGGTGGGAAAGTGGGGGTTGAGGGGAAGGTGGGGGTTGAGGAGGGGAGTGATGGTGGGGAGAGTTCATTAACATTTTTCTTGCTGTTTTGTGTGTGTGTGTGTGGGGGGGGTCCTTTTTTAACTGATGGAGAGTGAGAGGCGGGTGGGTGAAGATGTGGGGGGTATTACTGGTGGGAGAAGAAGGTGTGTGTGTGGGTGTGTATATAATTGTTGGTACTGGAGTTAGAGAGAGAGAGAGAGAGAGAGAGAGAGTGAGATAGAGAGAGATAGATAGATAGAGAGAGAGAGATAAAGAGTGGGAGAGAGAGAAAGGTAGAGTTGAGAGGGAGAGATAGATAAAGAGTGGGAGAGAGAGAAAGGTAGAGTTGAGAGAGAGAGATATATAAAGAATGGGAGAGAGAGAGGTTGAGTTGAGAGAGAGATAAAGAGTGGGAGAGAGAGAAAGGTAGAGTTGAGAGAGAGATATATATAAAGAATGGGAGAGAGAGAGAGAGAGAGAGAGAGAGAGAGAGAGAGAGAGAGAGAGAGAGAGAGAGAGAGAGAGAGAGAGAGTGGAGAGAGAGAGAGAGAACGGAAGAGAGGGAGGTGTTGGTTTTACTGGGGAAAATTAATTGATACTGAAGAGAGAGAGAAGAGGGAGAGATGGGGAGAGGGAAGAGGTTGAGATTGAGGTAGAGTGGGAGGTAGTAAGTAGTGTGTGTGTGTGGTGAGTATGTATGTGTTATGTGTGATGAACATGTGTAGTATGTGTGTGTATGTATATGTAGTGAGTATGTATGTGTGGTGTGTAGTGAATATATGTATGCGTCTGTGTGTGTGTTGGTGTATGTGTGCCTGTATGAAAGTGTGTGTGTTGGTGTATGTGTGCCTGTATGTATGTGTGTGTGTGTGTGATGAGATATATGCACCATAGTTTAACAATAACCAAACCAAAGTAATTGTCAGTGAGGGTAAGAGGAAGAGTCCATTCCAACTGGGAATTGGAAGATCTCATTTCAAAATGATACAAACAACAATACACCCATTATTAAAAGACTAGAAAACAAACAAAACAATATTTGTTAACCCTTTTGTTACAATATTTCTAATGAAAGACAGTTTAAAGCTCTTCAAATCATTTTGACTGATGTTTGGAACATAACTTAATAAAGGTTCTTACATAAATTAAGATGGAAAGTCTTCAGATAAATATAAAATACTTTAACCCTTTTGATATCAGATTTCTAATGAAAGACACTGTTTAAAAATGTTCAAATAACTTTGACTGGTGTTTGGAACATAACTTAATAAAGGTTCTTACATAAAATTATGATGGAAGGTCTTTCTATAACCCTTTTGTTACAATATTTCTAATGAAAGACACTATTTAAAAATGTTCAAATAATTTTGACTGGTGTTTGGAACATAACTTAATAAAGGTTCTTACATAAAATTATGACAGAAGGTCTTTCTGTAACCCTTTTGTCACAATATTTCTGATGAAAGACACTATTTAAAAATGTTCAAATTTAGAAAATAATCAAGTATTTAGAGTGGTTTAGTAATATAGCTAACTTTGTCATTACCAAGTTGATGTTTGGAACATAACTTAACAAAGGTTGCATATTTTATTAAACCATTTGATACCAAACTGCCTGAAACCATCCTTGGTTCAATGTTACAAAATAGTTCCAAACCATTTCATACTAAACTATTCCAAACCATTTGAAACTAAACTGTTCCAAACCATTTGATACTAAACTGTTCCAAACCATTTGATACTAAACTGACTGAGAGCCATCCTTGGTTCAATGTTACAAAACTGTTCCAAACTATTTGATACCAAACTGTTTGAAGCCATCCTTGGTTCAATGTTACAAAACTGTTCCAAACTATTTGATACCAAACTGTTTGAAGCCATCCTTGGTTCAATGTAACAAAACTGTTCCAAACCATTTGATACTAAACTGACTGAAGCCATCCTTGGTTCAATGTTACAAAACTTTTCCAAACCATTTGATACTAAACTGACTGAAGCCATCCTTGGTTCAATGTTACAAAACTATTCCAAACCATTTGATACTAAACTGACTGAAGCCATCCTTGGTTCAATGTTACAAAACTGTTCCAAACCATTTGATACTAAACTGACTGAAGCCATCCTTGGTTCAATGTTACAAAACTATTCCAAACCATTTGATACTAAACTGACTGAAGCCATCCTTGGTTCAATGTTACAAAACTCTTCCAAACCATTTGATACTAAACTGACTGAAGCCATTCTTGGTTCAATGTTACAAAACTATTCCAAACCATTTGATACTAAACTGACTGAAGCCATCCTTGGTTCAATGTTACAAAACTCTTCCAAACCATTTGATACTAAACTGACTGAAGCCATCCTTGGTTCAATGTTACAAAACTGTTCCAAACCATTTGATACTAAACTGACTGAAGCCATCCTTGGTTCAATGTTACAAAACTATTCCAAACCATTTGATACTAAACTGACTGAAGCCGTCCTTGGTTCAATGTTACAAAACTGTTCCAAACCATTTGATACTAAACTGACTGAAGCCATCCTTGGTTCAATGTTACAAAACTTCCAAACCATTTGATACTAAACTGACTGAAGCCATCCTTGGTTCAATGTTACAAAACTCTTCCAAACCATTTGATACTAAACTGACTGAAGCCGTCCTTGGTTCAATGTTACAAAACTGTTCCAAACCATTTGATACTAAACTGACTGAAGCCATCCTTGGTTCAATGTTACAAGACTGTTCCAAACCATTTGATACTAAACTGACTGAAGCCATCCTTGGTTCAATGTTACAAAACTGTTCCAAACCATTTGATACCAAACTGACTGAAGCCATCCTTGGTTCAATGTTACAAAACTGTTCCAAACCATTTGATACCAAACTGACTGAAGCCATCCTTGGTTCAATGTTACAAAACTGTTCCAAACCATTTGATACTAAACTGACTGAAGCCATCCTTGGTTCAATGTTACAAAACTGTTCCAAACCATTTGATACTAAACTGACTGAGAGCCATCCTTGGTTCAATGTTACAAAACTGTTCCAAACCATTTGATACTAAACTGACTGAGAGCCATCCTTGGCTCAATGTTACAAAACTCTTCCAAACCATTTGAAACTAAACTGACTGAGAGCCATCCTTGGCTCATTGTAACAAAACTTTATTTTAAAATGTTTATATTTATCTAAAAACCTTCCATCATAATTCTAAGTAATAATTTTCATTGAGTTATGTTCTAAACACCAGCTTAACCCTTTAGCATTTACATTACTCTCTCTCTCTATATATATATTGTATTTTCATGGTAAAGACTTTCTCTTACATGCCCTTCCTAACACCAACCACATTGACAGTGTCACTGGGTGTTTTGGGGTTGGTTTTCTATGGCTGGATGCTTTTGCCATGTCTTTTACACATATCTCTACAGTGTGGGCTGGGTGCTTTTTGTCGTGACACCTACACAACCCACTTTACAGTGTGGGCTGGGTGCTTTTTGTCGTGACACCTACGCAACCCACTCTACAGTGTGAGCTGGGTGCTTTTTGTCGTGACACCTACGCAACCCACTTTACAGTGTGGGCTGGGTGCTTTTTGTTGTGACACCTACACGACCACTTTACAGTGTGGGCTGGGTGCTTTTTGTCGTGACACTTACACAACCACTTTACAGTGTGGGCTGGGTGCTTTTTGTTGTGACACCTACACGACCACTTTACAGTGTGGGCTGGGTGCTTTTTGTCATGACACCTACACGATCACTTTACAGTGTGGGCTGGATGTTTTGTGGTACCAGTATAATATACATATATATATATATATATACACATATACATACATCATGATAATGATATACACACACATATATATATATATATATATATTTACGTGCGTATATATATATATATATACCATGTATGTAAAATATTCCAATTACCTAAACTAACGGAATTCAATTCTCACAAATGAAGATGACAACAAAAACAGAGAAAGATAACTCCTTCAACCCCTTGACTGGTTTATTACGAATTGACAAGTAGCAAGGAGGAGGTAACTCCTTTGTCGGGCTATGTCAATAAAACAGGGTCACATCCTGCTAGAGTAGTAGTACTTCAGTTTAGAGTTTAATTAATGTAGGTTAGAGTGAATTGATGTGAGAAAATCTCTTGTAGAGACACACATCGTTAGCACTAACGAGATGTAGGTAGTGTGGTAGTGTGGTAGTGTGTAGTGTGTAGTGCGGTAGTGTGCACTGGTGTCGTGGTGTTTAGTGTGTCTCTAAGTGTATGCATCATGGTTTTGTAATCTAATGCAATTTATAATATTCTAGTTTAAAAATAACAGAGATGACGATGACACAGAGATGATGATGATGGTAAAGAGTTCAGTGATGAAGGTGATGATGATGATGGTGATGACAGAGTGATGGTGATGGTGGTGAGGATGGTGATGATGATGGTGATGACAGAGTGATGGTGATGGTGGTGAGGATGGTGATGATGATGGTGATGACAGAGTGATGGTAATGATGGTGATGGTGAGGATGGTGATGATGATGATGACAGAGTAATGGTGATGATGACAGAGTAATGGTGATGATGGTGAGGATGGTGATGATGATGGTGATGACAGAGTGATGGTGATGATGGTGATGATGATGGTGATGACAGAGTGATGACAGAGTGATGGTGATGATGGTGATGATGGTGATGATGATGGTGATGATGGTGATGATGGTGACGGAGAGGATGGTGATGATGATGGTGGTGACATGGAGTGATGGTGGTGG
>CAXHJY010000539.1:52500-62500 GCA_964016885.1 Eledone cirrhosa | reverse complement strand
ATTGCCGCCAAGACATCAGGGGCGCCAAACGTTATGTCCGATAAGGTGTAATGGGGAGTAACATCGCCGATACAGCCCAGATCGGCCATATCAGGATTGCTGAAAACAGAGCAGTATTGTTTCTGCAGTATCTCACCCATGGTTTTAGCATTGTCTTGAAGAGTGCCATTTTCATCAATTAGAGGGCCAACAGTAGAGCCAGTGATTTTGTGTTTTTTTGCAAATGAAAAGAACACTTTGGGATTGAGTTTGATCTTCTCAATGGCCCAGGCCTCTTCAGCTCTTCTCTGATTGTTGATGAGGGACATTATGTTGTTTTGGAGGTTATGTTTTTTAATCTCTAGTGATGAAATGGCAGTCAAGTTGATGTGTTGCTGCTGACAGTATTTCAGCTTGTTGATTTTTTTGTTCGTTCTCTTAATTTTTCTGATGAGTGTTTTTCTATTTCTAGGGATTCTGCTCTTAGATTTATATATATATACATATATATATATACATATATATACATATATATATATACATATATATATACATATATATATATATATATACATATATATATACATATATATATATATATATACATATATATATACATATATATATATATATATACATATATATATATACATATATATATATATACATATACATATATATATATATACATATACATATATATATATATACACACATATATATATATATATATATATACATATATTTATATGCACACACACACACATATAAATATATATATATATATGTGTGTGTGTATGTGTATATATATATATACATACAAGCACACAAACATGCATATATAATTACATCACAATTACGTGCTCTGTTTTCATTTTTATCATGTCTATTAATTCGTGTTTATTATGTTCTTTAAGATACATTGTATACGAATCGTCTATTCTTTAGAAGATCCTACTTGAGAAGCTGTACAATTATGTACAGCCTCTGTTCATGACGTACATTTCAATCAACATATATATACGTGTGTATGCGTTTAATTCTAAAATACCGTGAACTCTCTTTGTCATATATATATATATATATATAAAACAATGCAGATGTTATTATCAGTTATGATTGAATAGATTATATATATATAAACACACACAAACAAACAAACATAAGACGTCCGGCCTTGACTTTCCCTTCTGTTTATTTATTTTTCCTTCTGACAGGCATTGTGTGTGGAGGAAAATATTATTCAGTGCTCTTCCTTTATTAAGGAAAATCTGGTTGTTATTTCTAGCAGGTCGAACGACCGTGTACAGTGGAATGGAATGGAAATGAAGTTGATGTTCAGTTCAATATCGCCCGTGGTTGAACAACAGACCTATGATGAAAGGAGTCGCCAGTCCCCACAAATGTGTGTACCTTGTACTTGCATTAAAAAGCAATCTTCCCACGTGTCAAAAATATAATGTTATGCAATATAGCAGGCCAAGTATTAAGCTCAATTCAATATGCTACATAACCTTCCTGCCGATATGAGAAATAAAACGAAAAAAAAAAAGGAAAACAATTATGCAAGAACATTATGTAATGAGGGCGCAGTTATAGAGGAAAATAAATTATAAACCTAATATATGCAAGATGATACTCCTGTGAGTATTTATTGACATAAGAGGAGCTTAAATTCAATACAAACAAAGATAATTAGATCTCTGTTGCCAGTGTGTAAGTATGTTACCACAAAGACGGCGAAAACAAACTTGGTGAGAATGTAAATAAACAAATCTACGTTTTGTTGTATTTTGTATACAATGAGGTTAATTCAAGTGAATTGAATTGAAAAGAGAGAGAGAATCTGGTTCGTGAATCATAATTACAGTCGAGGTCGACCAACACTATCGAAATGCTTAGAAGTATTAAAAGCAGCTAGCTATTAAAAAGCTCCTGCTGAGTCTACGAAAAGGCATCACTATATATATATATATATATATATATATATATATATATATATATATATATATATATATATATATATATATATATATAAATGTAAGTATGTATACGTACATACATGCACACATATATATATGTACGTATGGGTTTACCGAACATTTATTATAATGTTCGGTTTGTTTGTAAACAAACAGCCCGAATTAAGCCGTACAGTGTTCGGAAACCATCGTCGCCTTTTTGTTCAACACTGACAAAGGAACGATGAACTAGTTTAAAGCTTATTAGCTATCGTGGGCATCGTATACCTTCCTGTCAGATGATTGAACGTTTGAAAGTATATACTTTCCTGATGCATATTATATCAGTGTTGAACAAAAGGGCGACGATGGTTTCCAAACACTGTACGGCTTAATTCGGGCCGTTTGTTTATAAACAAACCGAACATTATAATAAATGTTCGGTAAACCCATACGTACATATATATGTGTGCATGTATGTATATATATACATACTACTCTACGTCTGTATACATATATGTATGTACGTATACATACTTACATTTAAGTATCAGCCGTACTAAGAGTGAGAAATGAAATTTCATTTCATACATACATACACATTCCTATGCACAGATACACACTCATATGTACGTATACATACATCTTCACAGGATGACAGTTACTGATAAATTTCCTCTATATATAGACGCGGCTTTTAAGTCGCCACCAGGGGTTAAATTTAACCAACTCTGGGGTAATTATACTGAATTTTGTAATTAAAAACAATTTGACGTAGGTCTATTTTGTTTCTTTCTTGAGTTTGGGACTTTACGATCTGTATTATATCATTCATAATTACCAATATAATAATCTGGATGATTGTTCCATTTGCTCCATGAACGTATAAGTGGCTGAGAACTCTCAGGGAGATTCATTGAGACACCGTGTGTGACAAGGCTGACCCTTTAAATTACATGTACAGTCCATCCGACGGGCTTCCAAAAAGTTTCCATCAACCCATGGCATGATGGAGCGACACGATGTTATGGGGGAATGGCACCTTCCCAAGATGCCACGCAGTGGGATCAAACCCGTATCCTACTGATTGCGAAGCGAACTCACTTAACAATTCAGCATTACTGCGTCCACGTGTAACAGTCTAATTTAGAAGAGAAAAACTCTTTCAAGAATTGGCTGACAGGTATAAATCAATCAACATGACTGAACGCTTGTCAGTCTGTCATTCATTCACTCTATTCGTATTGACAAGAGTTTGTGTCTTGAGAAATTTCTATTTAGAATAGAAGTAAATTTAGTTTCGTTAAGTTGCCACGGGGTAAACAGAACGGAAACAGATAGGAGACAGCCTGCATATTGAACCTCTGTTCTATATTTTGAAATACAGATTAAGTAGACCTTTATAAAAGTAAACTGAAGGAAAACGGATGAGGACAGCCTACACAGAACCTGTTCGATACTTCGAAATACAGATTTAACAGACCTTTATAGGCAGTCTTAAAGTGCTTAATTTTTCGCCCCAACCATTGCTGATGGAAAAATGTAAACAAATATCTATACCATCTCTCTGTGGACAGAAAATGTAGGAATTCGCCTGACCTTTAAAAAAAAAAAAAACTGACTTTCATCTTTCATGTGATGGCCAAAGAGATGTGGAAAAGACATTTATTTACATCGGTCCATGTGTATTGAATTACACATCGTATTGACAGCTAAAAAAAAAAAGGTAGTACTATTTATAAAGGTATACATTTCAAGTATATGACAATTATGTGAATTATGCTATTTAGATGACTAAATAAACAAGCTCACATATCTAGGAGGTGCCGTTACTACTACTATAACTACATCTACTACACAGATAACTTTAACGGCACCCAACTGGTATTGAGTGCTCCTTTTTTTCGTTTATCACTATTAACGTGTATGTAAATACTTTAATGTAAACAAGAGTACTTTGTACTGGAAGTAGAGTCTTAAAATAGTTATTAAAGCTGAAACTTCACATTTATAACTCTTAAGTTTTATGTCACCGATTTCAGAGAAAATGTAAGAAACAGAAAATTATTAGTATGAATATTCAAAACGAAGAATACATAGAGAAAGCTTTTGATTGGTTGCAGATGTAAAAATAACACTTTTAATTGGTTGCAGGTGTGGAAATATAAATATGATAAAATTATAAAAAGATAAATAATTGTACTTGTTTAAAAATGATTCAATTACAATGAAAATATCAAAATAATTAAACTGTATTGAAGGAAGATACAAAACGAAAGAAAGGGGGAGAGAGAGAGAGAGAACAATCTTTCATTTTAAATACAATTCATTCATAAAATTGTATTATAGAGCATAAAAGAAAGGTATACAAATCATAAGGAAACGAGAGGAAAGGGAGAGAAATAGGGGGAAAAAAACGGTGAGTTAAAACTATCTAAGGATTATTCATTCATTAAAACGTTTAAATAGTGTTCAATGAAATGGTATGGTACAAACTGTGGCCGAAAGGAAAAGAAAAAGAACCCAATAACACCAAAATACTAAGAGCAAAAAGAAGAAAAAAAGAACGAAACCTACAAATGGAAGTGAAAGGGTTGGTGTTTGTAAGAGTATGGAAAAGATCTTGTTAAAATTCGAAATGTTATAGCAAGGGTATCGCTCTGTAAAAATGTAGCAGATATTTTGCAAATAGAAAGAATTCACACATTTGTTACTTTGGGTCAATATTAATACCTTCTCTGTTAAGTAAAGCTCGCATATAGTTACTGTGCCTTTAATAAGCTGTCAAAGTAAATATGGATCAAATATTTTAAAACTGTTGGCACAAGTTTCTTTCGATCTCCAAATATATCTAGAGAGGCATATCACAAATATCCAGTTTGGGTTAGCAAGCAAGTAACTGTGCAAGTAATATTTCATCTTGTATCCATTCACCAATGCTCCAACAAAGGATTTGGGTTGAGAATCATTGTTTAAGTCTACCTTAGCACAGTATTCTTAAGAACTGATGAGGCAGTTTCTTTTGACTGGGCAGTTATTAGAGTTCATACAGTTACAAACATATGTTTTGGTGGAATTATCATCAATAAACATTAATTAAATTAAAAGAACTAGGAAACCTTTTAAAAGATGAGGACACTTTAATAGAATTTCTATTAAGAATATTATATTATCCATATAAAATGAATTCTTTGGCTATATTTATGAGAAATTGGATTATAACAAAGATTGCTATTTTTTAGCTCTATTTCTTTGTTGTAGAGCTACCAGTCTGAATATCAACTGTAAGTGAAGCATTTCATTATAAAACATACAAAGCCTTTATGAAAGCATAAGATTTAGACACTGCTAATGGTTTCAAATAATATTGAAAATAATCACAGATTTGGAACGATTTAGTAATATAATTACCATATTGATTATTAAGCTGGCATTTGGAAGAAAAATAATTTTACAAATAATTGTTTCTACTTTTGGCACAAGGCCAGCAATTACCCCAGTGCATTACTGGTGCTTTATTTTAACGACCCTGTAAGGATGAAAGGTAAAGTTAACCTCGGTAGGATTTGAACTCCAAGTAGAAACAATTATTTGTAAAATTATTTTTTTTCCAAATGGCAGCTTAATATGGTAGTTATATTAATAAATTGTTCCAAATCTTTGATTATTTTCAATTATTTGAAACCAAGGGTTTTCAGATGACTATAAACTCATTAAAACAAGCAGCTTAGTATTATAAAACCAGGGGCAGGTTCTGGTGGTTTGGTGTCAAAAGGGTTAGCATAAAATAACTTCTCGTTAGGTTTGTGACAAAGGAAAAATTTGTTAAAAATATAAGGTTATATCTAGAAAGTAAATTGTTGTAAAATTACTATTAACAGAGATTTTGAAACTTAATTCACTAAGAAATACAATAATATCCTTCCTAAATCTGTCAATATCATGACCATATACATATACATCAATATATGTATGCGTTTGTGTGTACTACATAAGTTACCATATGCTTCACAATACAGATTTCAATTCATCTAAAAATAAGTGTTCCATAAAAACAAAATTAAAAATTAATTAGAGCTACAATGTATATGCGAGTATGGACTATAGATAAAAATGATACAAATCTTAATTCCTCTAAAAACAAGTGTTCAATAAAGAAAAAAAATTAAAAATTAATCAGAGCTATGATGTGTATATAAATGTTTCTACTTTAGGCACAAGGCCAGCAATTACCCAGTGCATTACTGGTACTTTATTTTATCGACTCCGTAAGGATGAAAGGCAAAGTCAACCTCAGCAGGATTTGAACTCAGATCGTAAAGGGACGTAACTATGCTGGAAAGCATGGCGTCCGACCCTCTACCGATACATGTTTCCTAATGCAAATCGTAATTGATCTAAAAACAAGGTATTTGCTCAATGAAATATTAAACATTTATAAAAGCAATGGCAACAATATATATGTATTTATGTGAAAAACAGAATGGAGTGGAAGATACTTAAATATAACATTTGAAAAGGAGACTTGAGGATGAATGTAGAGGATTTGCAAAGGCTGGAGAGAAATGTGATGGGCATGTTCTGATGTATATGTATTAGTAGAGTGCATGAAAATGAAGCATAACCAAACAGAGAAAAACTGAACATAACAGGGATCAGATGCAATGTACAAAAGAGAAGACTTTGATGGTATGGACATGTAAAGCATTAGGAAAATGAGAGCTTCATAAAGAAGTGCAGGACACTCAGTTTGCAGAACCTGAGAAAGAGGAATAGCTATGAAATCTTGGAATGATGTGGTGAAGAAGGCTGACCTCATAAAACTGAACCTTACAAAAGATGATACAGGATTTAGTTGATTGACAATATACTGTAATACAGAAGACCCACTTTCCCAAGCAAGAAGGATGAGACAGACATGATAAGGACAGTAGTATAGCAGAAAAGTGTCCAACCCATGTCAAAATGAAAAGACCAATGTCCCTGCCCCTACACACACAACACAAAGTACTGCCAGACATCACACTCTCTTGAAGACCAACCCAACACTTACTCATTCTCTTCATCTTCCTTGTAGGATGAATCTCAGCAACTAACATGTAGCTTGCCCCACCCCTCTCCACGTTTCTCTTATCTTACACCACCAACTTCATAACTGCCTTTTCCAACCTAGCTTAAAACACAATACATATTCTAAGGTGCTAGTGCCACAACAAAATGCACCCAGTTCATCCAGTAAGGTCAAAGTACTCGTCACAATAAAATGCACCCAGTACATGCTATAAAGGAGTTGGTGTTAAGAAGGGCATCCAGCCATAGAAATCAGGCTAAAATGGAACTTATAAGAAAGGTGTGATCATCTGACCTGTCAAATACCAGATTGTGACAACCCGTCTAACCCATGCCAACATTGAAAATAGAAGTAAAACTGTGTACCTTTTATGTTTACATATTGAGGTATCTTTATGTTTACGTATCGAGGGATAGGTTGCATGTTGTATTCAAGGGCAAAACATTTCAATTCATGTTGATCCAGTATACTCAGCTGAGGTTTAACCCAGCAGTGGACTGGTATCCTGTCCAAGGGGAAGCTTGTACTCTCTGTAATTTACTGCCTAGGAAACCAGGCTAATAAGCCTCTGGGCTTGAGACAGACTTTATTTAGACTTATATAAATTACCTCTAAGTTTGCATATTAAGGGCTCACTCTTTTCTAATATGAAATCACACTCAAATAACTAACCATGCTTCTCTGGATGTGCAATATAATGTAAGAGAAAGGCAGAGCTTGGATGAACTGAGGGAAAAAATGGGTTTAAGAGGAATCCAGAGCAGTGTGTAAGAGAGAAAACTACACTGGTACGGACATGTGATACATATGGATAATAGTCACTGGGTAAAGAAGGCGCCAGGAGATCCCTGTGGTTGGGAAGCTACAGTAGAAATAGACCAAGGAAGACCTGGACAGAGGTGGGAGAGCTGATTTCAAATTACTGAGACTCACAGAGGAGATGACAAGGAAACATGGTGAGTAGAGAGATGCTGTGCTGAAAAGGACCTGCCTAACCCATGCAAGTGTGGAAAAAAACTATGATGATGATGAAATATCCTCTGCCACTCATTCTGGTATTCACTCAACAATACAACCTACATAATGACTGATGTCTCCAGTCTTGAATAGATTCAGTCACCACCAGCCACCTTATTAGTAACAAACAGTAGATATGAACAGAAGATTTATAAAATGGCAGAGAAAAAAAGCCTCTTATTCACTCAGCCGATTTGAATATTATTAGTATTTATTACTCTTATCTGTGTGTAGTGTATGTATGTATGGGTATTACAATGAAATCAAGGAAATTACTTTACTTACCGAATACTGAAGCAACTGCCAGTAAAGTGACCAATGTAGGGTTTAATAAGCACACCGTTAACAAACTCGTTAAAGTTGGGTGGCCTATTACGGGCCACATAGTTCATTGGTGGTTCTTTGAAGGTATCTTTGATTTTTGTTTCTTAATTTCCTTTTTTTTCTTTTGAATTGACCCCAGAGAAACAGTTTTCACTGTTGTCTTGGTAGTTTGGTAAGTAATAGTCCGAATATCAACAAATATTTTGGGTAACTGCAAAATAGAAAAGAAGAAAAAATTATAAAAGAATTACATCAAACTTTCAGATTTTATAAAGTGTAGAAACGAGAACTGACAACATTGATGTCTTTCCTGAGATTACTGCCCCACACACATATAATATAGGGTGGTGGATTGAGTATCGCTACAGTGTCAAACAACATGCTTTATGGCATAGGGTTACGCCCTTTTGCGATCTGAGTTCAAATCCTGCCGAAGTTAGCTGTCTTTCTTCCTTATGGGGTCAATAAAATAAAGTACCAGTAATACACTGGGGCTGATTTAATTGACTTTTCCCTCCCCAAAATTGTTGGTCTTCTGCCTAAATCAGATACCAATATTGTGAGTACTGGGAAGTTTAATGCCTTACAGTCACTAATAGTTTTAGTCAGGTTGGAATCCTGAGACTGTGAATTTTTTAGGAATGGAGGATGTATTTATCTGGCTCAGAAATAAGTATGTGTAAGAAATATGTGTTTGTTCTCATTTAAATGCTGTGATTATGAGGCACTTAACTTTCCAATACTTACTTATAGATACACACTCACATATATATATTTTATGTATACATACATATATATTTTATGCATATATATATATATATACATATATAGGAAAAAGTATGACCCCGACGGCAGAGCTCAAGCCGTTTCAACGGCTATTTCTGGATTATTGAGTAATCTGGTGCGTTATGGTCCATCTGGTTCCTTACCACAACTCCTTCGTTATATATATACATCATCATCGTTTAATGTCTATCTTCCACGCTAGCATGAGTTTATATATATATTTCATGTATACATACATATATATATATAAGAGAGATACAGATATAGCATAATGTCACCAACACTACCACTTTATAGGATATACTGGGTGCATTTTATTGTGGCACTCACTATATATATATATTACATACATAATTGTTTCTACTTTTGGCACAAGGCCAGCAATTACCCAGTGCATTACTGGTACTTTATTTTATCGACCCTGTAAGGATGAAAGGCAAAGTTAACCTCGGCAGGATTTGAACTCAGATCAGAAAGGGGCGTAACTCTGTGCTACAAAGCATGTTGTCCGATCCTCTACCGATACTGCCAAACCACTTACATACATAATGAGAAAGAAAGAGACTTGTCTGAGAATATAATGTCACACCAGTAGACATGCCATGAAGCAATTAGAAATGAAAATTTAGACTTGTAATTTAGCTGCTTAGCTCTATCTTTTAATAACAACCCACTCAAAACAGCCCATATTAAAGATTTCATATTTAAATTAAAATGTCAGCCAAAATAACATTATAACATGAATGGTGATATGAGATTTCAGTTGGTCAACACCAGCATAATATATAGTTACAGCTCTTTTACTAAACTCTGCCACCAATAAGATAGACTCATCTGTGATGTTGTTGTATCTGAGTCCTTC
>CAXHJY010000539.1:17500-35000 GCA_964016885.1 Eledone cirrhosa | reverse complement strand
AATTGCTTGCACAGGTGGGCTTTCTCTGAGCACCATGAGCTGCCAATCATCACTGGCCTCTATCAACTTTTCTATGAAGTTCAGCATCTTGAAGCCAGGCTTCAACCTTCATTCCATGCTTTCTTGGATCTATCCCTTCCACAGGTGTCATCACTTTGCATGCTCTGTACATCTTATACAGCTGTCATCACATGCCCATACCAGTGCAGTCTTCTCTCTTACATACTACATCTTATTCCTCTTATAATATAAACGTAATGAATTGAGAGAAAAAATTGGATATAAGTTATATCCAAAATTTTTTCTCTCAATTGATTACGTTCTTATTCATGTTCACTAACATTATACACCCAGCAGAGCATGTTCACTTCATAAATCTGTTGCATTCTTCAAGACCTAATCTCTGACAACCATACATCATCATAATCCATACACAGGAACCAAACAGTGTACTCTTCTTTTTGTGAGAGAAACCTTTTATTACCAGCAGAGGAAGTATATGTCATGAAATGGTAAAAAATTGTTAACAAAACAAAAACTATTCTCAAAACGACACGTAAAACATTTTAAATATCAAAATTTCATAAATATATTCTCCACTCCTGGGAATTTCAAAACTGCATCATCTAAACATAATGTGTTGATTAGTTGCCTCGACTTATGCACATGATTTGGATTTTTTACCATTTCTCAAACATAAAAGATGGGTCGATTTATATTCGAGTACATACTGTATATATAACATATAATAAACACATACAAACACGGACGCGCACGCGCGCAAAGGAAAACACTTGGGAGTAAAACAATAATTAAACAAAGAACCACAATATAAACCCTGTTATTTCTCACGAGAATCAAATTGCAGTGAGTATAAGTGAAGTATTGTATTCTTTTCTCTAATTCAGTTGAATGAATAAGTAGGGACAGGTAAATGAGTATGGTTGTTTCATTGAGAGGCAGTGTTAGCGCTAGCTTAGCTATCTATCATGTTGGTTGAGAGACATGGCAGGTAGAGAACAGTTAAAGGTATGAGTATTTGTTTTGTAACTCGATATGTATATGTGCGTGTGTATGTATGTGTCGATGTGGTTCTTTCCCTTCCAAACAGGATCATTAACAATTTTATATATATATATATATATATATATATATATGTATACACATACATATATATATATACACATACATATATATATATACACATACATATATATATATATATATATATATATATATATATATATATATATATATATATATATATATATACATACATACATACATACATATACACATACATATATATATACACATACAACTGTTAATGATCCCGTTTTGGAATGGTAAGATCTACAACATACATATCGACTTACAAAACAAATGTTCATATATTAGAGTGTGTTTAAAATACAATTGTACTTAAAACATTCAAATGCTAAACTAAATGAGCACTCAATACATGTACACAGAGTGTAAGTTTTATTTTCAAAAGAGAAAAGTGGTAGCGATTTGATCATTTCATATGCACTCAGTGTTTGATATGAAGTCCATTTTTAATATTATTTGAACTTGGTAAACTTTGTTCTTTCTCAAATTTTCATAAAGAAATGCAGTTATAGCTATATTATGTATGGTATTAATAATTGATAATTAATTGTTTCCAGTTGTTTACATATACATGTACCATTGTAACTACTGTATTGAAACGGACGTAGAAATTAGAGAATGAATTTATGTCGTTAACCTTAGTCTTTTGTCAGATTGAGTTTATATATCATCACCACTGTTTAACGTTCATTTTGCTAAGCTAGTTATCTTATTTCACTATAATTGTTTCTACGTTAGGCACAAAGCCACCAATTACCCAGTGCATTACTGGTACTTTTTTTATTTTATCGACCCCGTAAGGATGAAAGGCAAAGTTAACCTCGGCGGGATTTGAACTCATAATGGCAAGGGCCGTAACTCTATGCGTCAAAGCATGGCGTCCGACCCTCTACCGATACTGCCAATCCACGGCCCTTATTTCACTATAATACACTCTGAAGTGAACCTAAACATCGAGTGCTCACCCGGGTGAACCTACAGTAACTCCAAGTTACACTCCCTGGATATATATATATATATGATGAGAACACAATTTTTGTCCCAGGATGATGTTTTCGAAATGCGCATAATAAAATATATGGAACTTTTTTAACCATCTTTTAATTTCTTCTTTTATATATATATATATATATATATATATATATATATATATAACCAAAGATTAATATGGTTCGTTGATTACGCAACGAATACAGTTTTACAATAGATTAGAAGCACTTAACAAAAAAGTTTTCCTGGATTTTTTAATATTATTCAAAATGTTAACAAATGAAAAATATTCGCATATAAAGTATATATTCAAAATATATACTTTATTATATATATTTCAAAGGTACTGTGCTGTTTTTCTTTTCAATACTGCCAATACGGGAATTGAATAATCAAGACCGTAGCTCTATGTCATATATCAAATCATATATTTTGTCTGATGAGGACGTTCTGAAAAAAAGCAGCACAGTACCTTTGAAATATATATAATAAAATATATATTTTGATTATGCGAATATTTTTCATTTGTTAACATTTTGAATAATATGTCTGTGTGTGTGTGTGGTGCATACTTACATTTATTTATTTACTTTATTTACACACACACACACACACACACACACACACAAAGCATGTAAACCCAGACAGAATCGCGCGCTCACATTCAATGAGTAAAGTGCATATATAAGGCCAACACCTGTGTTGCTTATTTTACTCTGGCTCATGCTCATATTGTAACGTTTCATCTACTTATACACTTGTACATACTGAGACGGGAAGGATTTATATACACACATACATACATGTATATGTATATATTATATACATACGTAAATACATACACACACACACACATATATACACGTACCCGTGCGCGACCTTGGACAAGATATTTACCCCAGATTAGGGGAAAAGTACATAGCATTCCAAATGCTCGGGTGGCTTATTTCTATTCAGTATACGCAAACGCACTTAGACACACATACTACTCTACAGAAGTTGCCAATGCCACATTATACAGGCCTTGACAAAGCTCGTCCTAAGGCCGAACATCTTTAGAGGGCAACACCAGCATTTCCTGTTGCAGTGTGTAATTGGGGAAGCGTGCGAGTTTTGTTTTTGTTTTCTGGCACATTTTTTGTTCCGCGAACGCAGCCCCAACACCATCGCGCCCTAGGCCCATCACTCTCCCATTCTTCTATAACCCTACAGTACTTGCATTTTCTTTCATTTTCTGTTTTTAAATATCTGTAGTGTTGTTATTTGACGTGGATTTGTTTGTGATTTTTTTTTTTTTTTTAATTAATATAACGAAACTAAAATGTGTTTTCAACAAAGAAGATTTACAATTACATAATTTATTATGTTGTATGTGTGTGTGTGCTTATAATATGAAACTAAAGTAAATCTTCAACACTATCGTCCCGTTAGTCCCTAACAAAATGTGAAATCTAGGCTTCGTTTGAAACTGTTCATTACATCTTTTAATAATCAACTAAATACAAATAATTTACGTATGCGTTGTGGATATATAGATATACATGCAGTGTACAACATGTATTTACAAATAACAAAATTGGAAAAAGTAATTAGAACCATTTATTTAAAAAGGGGCATACGTTAAGACGGGCGTCCCGGAAAGTGAAAGTAAATTTATTTTCATTTTCGAACGTCGTGTTTACATTTTGTGTGTGTGTTTAGATCTAAATTAGTGTCGTTTTAACTGATTATATATATATGTATATGTGTGTGTGTGTGTGTGTGTGTGTAGTTGACGGTTGAGAGAAGAGTACTCAATACCGAAGTAATCTTGTAATGAGGCTTGCAGAATGGTGAGTCCGCCATTCTAGACGCTGCTGCCTTGTAGAAGTCCCAAATCGAAGCTCTGACACTCTCGTCCCCATCATTCAGCAGGGATTTTGCCAGGCAGCCGCATCATCTCCGATGGTTGGGCTTCCTATTTGGAAATTGAAGGTGGGATTTACGTTCATGATGTTGTGGTGCACGAACGGAACTTTGTAGATCCTGCGGACCTTGATGTGCACACACAGCTCATAAAGAACACATGGAGCCGTGCAAAGAAGAAGCTTCGTCGCCAGCATGTGCAAGCCTCATTACAAAATTACTTCGGTATTGAGTACTCTTCTCTCAACCGTCAACTACACACACACACACATATACATATATATATAATCAGTTAAAACGACACTAATTTAGATCTAAACACATACACAAAATGTAAACACGACATTCGAAAATGAAAATAAATTTACTTTCACTTTCCGGGACGCCCGTCTTAACGTATGCCTTAAAAAGGTAATTAGTTAATAGAGGGTCAGCCAAAATCGTAGGCTTGTGAGTGAAATTTGGTAGACGGAAACTATGCTAACAGAAATTTGACAGATATCAATAACATACGAGGGTCGGCTAAAAAGTTCATAGGCTGACTATGAAGGAGCGATGCCAGTGCTATGAAATCTTGCATTGATTTCAGGTCTTTGTATTAATAACTGCATTCTTTCCAGTGACTATGTTGAAAAATAAACCTCATTCGGTCATTCCATGAGAGTATCTTGGTCAGACTATGAACTTTTGAGTTGACTCTCGTAAGCATCAGATTTGAAAAATATGTACCAGGATTGATATGATGACTAAATCCTTTGAAGGCGAAGGCCCAGCATGAACGAAGCCTAACGACTGAAACCAATAAAAGAAGTTCAATTTTTCAAGTCCCATGACATTTTTGTTTCTATACTATTTTCTGAAATTCATTCTGATTCCTACATTTGAAACAGGAGACTACCATTCTTAACCCAAACACTTGCTTGCAACCCCAACCGTAATCCTAAACCAAACTACAACACTGACCCCTAAACGTAGTTTCTGCTGCTGTCCCACTAGGCAAGTAGGTTTCTTCTATTATAGCTACGGGCTGATCAATGCTTTTTAAGCGAATTTGGTAGATGGAAACGATAAGGAAACCCGTCGTGTGTATACCAGCTGCTGCAAATGTCATATCAATAGCTTTTATAAACTTGCTGTGACAGTTATTTATGTCATCTGTAAAACAATGCTGCTGTATAGTGAGTGGTTTGACAAACTTAAGCGGCATACACCATACTTAGAAGACATACATCAAGCAACTTGAGGACGATACTGGATGCGCTGCGGAAGAGCTGGCAAACGCTATGAGAGAGAGATGGATGGAGGAAACGTGTCGTAGAAAGCCGAGCAAGCTCGACCTGATGATGATGATGATGATTGATTAGTGACAGTAAGGGCGTCGGCCCATCGACCACCTGCTACAAATGCAGACCTGCTAACCTCTAAAAATCCAAATGAGGAGTGCCATGAAAAAAAAGTGCCCCAAACGGGAAATGAGGCAAAATCCAGAGATTTTGCATAATGAAAGCTATACCTATCTTCACAAGAGAAGACATCTCTTACCCACCCCCAAAGTGGGTGGGAGATCTCCCCATCCGACGGAGAGAGTTGACAGGTCTGTTATAGGCAAAATACGTCATTTAGATACATGTGCGATATATTATGACTTGGTTATTTCAGACATTTGGCACTTCTTAATATCTATACTTCAGATCCTGGCAAGAAGAGACATTTTTTATAACAAAGTCCACGCTGTTACAAACATTTGGGCCAAGTTTCTAGTCTGACACATACCTTTCTTCCCACCAACTTCTGATGCCCTGAAAAGTCATGGGTGATACCCTCCCTGTGTTCGAATAGAGCTGGCCAGTGGACCCGTCGTGGTATCCATAGAACTATATCACTAATGAGTTCAGCTTTACTAGGAAAGTGCATGCGTTTCGCTATAAGGACATCAGTGATTGTTTGAACGCGCAGTTGATCCCTTGCTTATGTAGTTTTAAATCTAATTTTGTACAGTAAAATTACACATTGTGTCAAATACTACATGCGTTTACATCGGAAAATTATGGTTAAAAGACTCACAAAATGTTAAAATTAGCTATTTCAAGTGCTTCTCAGACTCAGAATATCAAACACATGGCCATGGCGCTTGCCTCATAGATTTGTGTAGTTTTGAAACTTCCTTAAAATATACCCTATAGTCAGTCAAGTGATTCCAACTGTTTCTTAATTAGTCTTCTGTATTAGCTTTTTGTCAAGGACTTTTAGAAGATGGTGCATACTGGAAAATAGTAACTTTTTTGATATCTTAAATGTAAAACCTATTGCCAGAAGACACGATTAAAACACCGAAAATATCCGTAACCATGATGGAATACACGCCTAAGGCAAGGCTGCACATCATTAAATTAGTACTTCTTAGCCATTCGACAATGCCTTTAAATGTATGTATGTGTACGCGCGCGCGTACACGACGGTTGATTCGCAAAATCAATTGTTTTGCGTTCTATTCAATTCTTGTCGAAATCAACTTTGCCTTTCAACCCTTCAGGAATTATTAAATGGAGTACCAGTTAAGTACTGAGGTCGATATGATTATTCCTATAATCCATCCTGTATTTGAATGGAAAAATAATAGAATACTAAGATCCAAAATAAAAATATAGCTAACTGAAATGACCCTTTAGCAGGGTAGTAGTGCCCCAGTAAGAAAAGCAAGAGAACGTGATAAAATACCAACAGTTAAACATTGACATGCTACTTACTGCACTTGTGTGAATATTGTACAAATTACGATGTTATTTAGCCCTAGGTCAACATCTATTGAATAGACTTAAGATGAAAAACATTTCACCCATGTGGTCATCAAATCATTTTAGGAGTGTCCATGACTAAATGTTTCCATTTCGTTTTTTAAAATGGTAGGGCATGAGATATTTTGACTGCTATTTCTAGCAGATACAGTAGGCTGCGTAGAATAGTCAGATGTCAACGTGGGGTAAATGTACACATTTTTCAAGATTCATAATTAAAAACTATCAAAAGTTTAAATAAAAATTCAAAGTAGGTCTTATTTTTGTTTATTAAAATTTATTTTCTTTGTATCCTTTTGGGATTAAGTTGTATGAGTCTCATTGACTGACTGTATTTGATCATAGTACCATATTAGTACGTAAACGTAAGCGAAATAATTGTTTCTACTTTTGGCACAAGGCCTGCAATTACCTAGTACATTACTGGTACTTTATTTTATCGACCCCGTAAAGATGAAAGGCAAAGTTAACCTCGGCGGGATTTGAACTCAGACCGTAAATGGACGTAAAGCGAAATAATGTGTGCTATTCTTATTCGAACTTATTAAAAACAGCATTTAAAAATATCCCTTTTGTCAAAATTACTGAACAAAACAGAGTGAGTGTAACTTTACTTCAGAAGAGTTGCCACAAATTAAACAAAATGGAAAAAATTTGGGAACTTTCAGTGTTGTTACCCAGTATTTGACTTACGCCAATTTAAGGATACTGTTGTTTAACCCTAGATAAATCCTGACCAGAAGCATTCTAATGACGAGCACCACTTCGTCTTGTAAGAGTTAGACCGTTTTTTTAAAGGCGATAGGGTGAGATTTGAACGGTATTTTTTGTTATTTCTAGATCGAGCGACTGCGTAGAGACACTTGTACTAAGGTGATGTATGAATTGAGGAGTAGTCGAAAGACGAGCAGAGCAATTAAAAGTAAAGAAAAAAAACAATTGCGGAAGTATTTAATATATAATAGGGAAGATTACAGGACCTAGTGCTGCGAGAAAGTGAAACAATGTTGAGAAAGGTACTTTCTAAAGTAGCAGCAGCAGTATTGGTAGTAATAGTAGCAGCAGTAATAGTAGTAGTTGTTGTTTATTCGTTTAACATTCCAGCTTGAAGTTGGCTTTTTTGTTTTACTATTTGTTATTTTGTTTATATATATTTCTGTTGATAGCGGAGGAGGAGGGGAAGGAGGTAACTTAACAAACCACATGGATCTACCATGAACCAATCACTCACATTAACTACTGTATAACGTAAGTGGTAGTGATGGTGGTGTCATTGGAGTAAGTGTAGTTTAACTCCATGCTAGTCCCGATCGAACAGACCTATGATCAGAGGCGTTCCAACCGTGACCAGGCTGTCATCTTTTCGATATTCATTATTAAATAGGTGAATTGGCAGTATCGGTAGAGGGTTGGACGCCATGCTTTCTAACATAGTTACGTACCTTTCCATTCTGAATTCATATCCCGCCGCGGTTAACTTTGCCTTTCATCCTTACGGGGTCGATAAAATAAAGTACCAGTAATGTACTGGGTATTTGCTAGCCTTGTGCCTAAAGTAGAAACAATTATTAAATATGTCATGCCCCTCCTGTTTAATTATAATTATGAAGGTAATCGCGGTAGATTGGCAGTATCGGTAGAAGATTAGACACCATGCTTTGCAGGATAGAGTTATGCCCCTTTACAGTCCTCAGTTCAAATCCCACCGAGGTTAACTTTGCCTTTCATCCTTACGGGGTCGATAAAATAAAGCATCAGTAATACACTGGTAGCCTTGTCCCAAAAGTAGAAACAATTATTATAAACAAGATAAGGTATAATTTGGGGGAGATTGGACTGCTATTTCTAGCAGGTCAAGTGACCATATAGAGGCTAAGTCGTTGTTCCGTACTGTAAGTATTGCTGGTGGTGGTGATGATGGCGACGGGCTGGTGTTTGTAGGTAGGTAATAGTGGTAGTAGTGGAATGTGGTACTGGTGGTGGTTATGGAGGCGATCGCAATGACAGTGATAGTATATAAGTGTTAGTTATAGCGAGGTGGTGGTAGAGATGGGCGGGGAAAGAGAGTGGATAGCAAGCAAGGTAAGAGAAAGAAAGAGAGAGAGATACAGGAAAATATAGAAAGGGAACTGCAATGAACTTCTGATTGCATGTACCACCACCACCACCCAGCACAAACACACTACAATACACACGCACAAACACACTACAATACAATACACACACACACCTTTAGCTAATAGGAAAGAAAAAGAAATATATTTTTGTTGTTACTGTTGTTGTTTGCCATCCGAAATAGCGATGTGTTTAGTCACCAGATAGCTTCCGTTCCTCCTAAATAGTTTAATTATCACCATAGAAAGACAGAACGAACGAGAAACAGAAAGAAAAAAACAAAACAAATATATTCAACAACAAAATTAAATCGTGCGTACGCGTGCGCGCTTGTGTGTGTGTGTGTGTCCACACACACATACTACGTACATACTTTTTTACCCAAAAGTTTTTTAAGTGAAATAAAAAATCTTAAATGCTACTTTTCTTTTTTATTTCCGAAGCTCTATGCACCGGTGCGTCTTATATCTCGAAAGATATTGTATGTATGTGTGTGTGTGTGTGTGTGTGTGTGTGTGTGTTGATAATCAGTAGAGCTAACACTAAGGCGGAACTTACACGTAATTGCTATACCTAATAACATAAAATAAAACCATATGTATGAGGGAAACCTTTAGCCTACATTTGTATAAATAGACAAAACAAGCAAAATATAAACAATCAAAACTCACAACAAAATAATAAGAACGAAAAAGCCTCAGCTTGGTCTATCGCTCGACCTGCTAGAAATAGCAGCCAAATCTGCTTAGACACATTAGATAATACCACCTTCCTACGAAACCCCAAAAGGACGGAATGGTCGCGACCGAAATGTTTCACATTGAGTTCCAGGTTGGTCTTCTTAATCAAGGCTAACATGGGGTGAAACATCAACAAAACTAATTGGAGAAGCTCAACCTGCTAGAAATAGCAGTCAAGGTCACATTGGACAATGTAATCCTACGCACATCTAAAAAGATGGGATGGTCACAGCTGGAATATCTTAAGTCTTAGGTCTACTCAATCACCAGCAACAAAAACCAACATCTTTCGGTTATCTTTTTGCTTTCCATTACAAATTTTCTGGTTGTGGGCGTGTGTGTGGTGTATATGTACTTCTCTCTCTCTCTCATTCATTTCAATTTATTTAAGAACTATTTTCTTCTTATTTCACCTCAGGCCTACTTGATTAAACATTCTGGTCGTGAACATCATATTATCCAATGCATTCTTTCTTTTTCTTAGATGGTAGGGTGTGATTAGAAGGAGATCTGGCTAATATTTATAGCAAGTCGTACGATAAGTTTACTCGTGGTGTAGTTGTTGTTTAGCCTCATGTCAGACCTAATTGAACGTACATACGACTAAAGACGCTCCAGCTTTGACCATACGATCTTGTTTCACGTATTGTGTAACTCGAAACAGATTATTATATAAGATGCCTTTTCAAAGTTGGGTACAGGTTGATTTGATGGAGGTTTAGCTGCTATTTCTAGACTGTTAAGTAACCATATAGCGGCCCCATCATTGAATAGAGAACTAGTTTGTTGTTGTTATTGTTTAGCCCAAGGTAACTCTGATCGAGCAGACCGATAATCATCGTGACCATCCCACCTTCCTTTAACCAGACAGTTCATTCAAGACCGCATTTAGTTGGAGTCTGGGTTCAAATCCCGCCGAGATTAACTTTGCCTTTCATCTTTACGGGGTCGATAAAATAAAGTACCAGTCACGCGTCGATTTAATCGACTTTCCCCTCCTCCAAAATTGCTGGCTTTGTGTCTATATAAGAAACTATTATTTAGTTGGATTGGCAGTATCGGTAGAGGATCGGACGCTTTGCTTTGCAACAGAGTTGGGCCTTTTACGTTCTGAGTTCAAATACCGTCGAGGTTAACTTTGCTTTTCATACTTATAGGGTCGATAAAATAAAGGACCAGTAATGCACCGGGATAATTGCTGGCCTTGGGCCAAAAGTAGAAACAATTATTTACTTAGACAATAGCCTGTGATTTTAGAGAAATTACTAATATTTCTAGCAGTTAGTGCGTCTTTGTAAGAGGCACATTTATTGGCTTCTGTTAATCTTTTAACCAACAAGTCAAACCTGATCAAGCGGATCAGTGATTAAAAGCGTTCCGGTGGTGGCTCTTCCATTTTTTTTTTGTATATCTAGGGTTACACTGACCAATGTATCCATTTTGTTTTGATGGTTGAATGTAATTTGAGTGGAGATATGGTAGCTATTTCTAGCAATCGAGTAGTCCTGTTAAAACTCGTCAGCTCGTGTTATTTGTATTTGTTTAGTCCTCGATCACTCCTAATCAAGCAGAAGTATGATCAAAAGTAGTCTGACAATAACCATGTTGTCTTGACAGTATCTAATGTAGTGGTCAACTTTTTTTTTTTTTTTACAATGGTCTATTTAATTTTTTTTCTTTTTCTAGTTTTTCCTATGGCCCACATCTTACATATAAAAATTGTTATAAAGTCCAAACCCCAAAGAAAACAAAAATCTCAGTGGCCCAGTTGTTGACCGCAGCCCACCTGTTGCCGAAATCTGACCTCTATCTTTTCATTATTTCTAATCATAGAATGAGTTTTGAGACGATTTGACTGCTATTTCTAACAATCTAAAATGAGCACATACAGGCTACCTCGTTGGCTTAATGTTGATAGAATTTGGAGAATCGATAGAGCAGCAGACATGCTGTATTTAGTTACAGCATTTTTTAACATTCTGAGTTAAAATCTCACCAGGGTTGACTTTGATTTCTTCTATCAACTAAATAAAACACCAATGGATATATTGGTCAGGTTGTCAATAAAATCCATGCAATGTTTTAGAGCAATGAGTGAGACAGAAACAACAGACCTTTACGATATGCGGCCAGATTTCTTTCATTTCAAATCCCGCTGAGGTTAACTGCCTTTCATCCTTACAGGGTCGATAAAATAAAGTACCAGTAATGCACTGGGACAACTGCTGGCATTGTGCCAAAAGTAGAAACAATTATATACTGAGTTAAAACTACAACAGGGACTTAGAATTTCAACGTTTGTGACAGACGAAATAAGTTGAGTTTCTCATCTTAAACCACAACACCAGTTATCAAAAAATTATTATTTCATTCAGTGCCGGATTTAGGACAAATGAGGCCCTGTGCTAGTTAAGTTATGAAGCCACTACGCCTTGAAGGAGGTAGGCCCGGTAGGCCTACACAAACAGATGCACTACATACACTGCAAGTTTCAGCTAATAGCATCCTTCTCCCATGTGCATTTATATACACACTATTAGAAGGGCAATGACTTTTTGGGGTTCGTCAACCCATACACGGGTTTTGTATTACATCCATATATATACACACACATATATACAGGGAGCTGCAAGAGTAGGTATTCAGTAAAGATTATACTAGTATTACCAGTTTGCATAATCAATAAAATACGTTTTGTGCGCAGTATACCTACTTTTGCAGCACCCTGTATATATATATATAACAAAAAGAAATAAAGTATGTAACAAAATATTCTGGAGATAAATACCCATGTAACAAAAAAATAACCATGTATATATACACACACATATACATTGATACACACATTTACACATATGCCTACAAAAGCTCACACACATGCACTCCCTGCAATAAATTATAAGAATGTAAACCAACACCAATAAACAATGAACACTGTATGAAAAGCATCTCCACATGACCGTAGATGAATGTTGGTATGTACATGTAAATATACGTATGAGGTCGTGTTTACACCACAGGATATATTCCCAGTTGAACTACTGGGAAGAGAGGGCGAGGGGTCAGTGGTCTACTTACACCTCGTAAATAGAAAAAAAAAATTTGTTTTCCTAATAGATTATCATGAACAGTTTATATTTTATCACTCCCATCAAGTCAAGCAAATGTGTTGTGGTTCCAGCTGACAACATAGCAAATACATTACTTCAAAGTATGGCTAGGAAGATGAACTGAAAGAGTAATTCCAAATTGAGGAACTCATTCCTGCCACCACCCACCCACACCAACCTACACTGTGAACAAAACATATCCAGCCCACACTGTAAAGTGGTCGTGTAGGTGTCATGACAAAAAGCATCTAGTCCACACTGTAAAGTGGTTGTGTAGGTGTCATGACAAAAAGCACCCAGCCCACTGTAAAGTGGTCGTGTAGGTGTCATGAGAAAAAGCACCTAGCCCACATTGTAAATGCGGACGATATGCGAAGGCTGGAGAGAAATGAAGCAAGCATGCTCCGATGGATGTACAATGTCAATGTGCGTGAACAACCAAGCATAGACGAGTTGAGAGAGAAACTGTGTATAAGAGGGATAAATTGTAATGTGTGGGAGAGAAGACTGCATTGGTATGGCCATGTGATGCGCATGGAGGATGACCACTGGGTAAAGAAGTGCCAAGAAATCCGAGTGGAAGGACGACACAGTAGAGGAAGACCACGAAAATCATGGGTGGAGGTGGTGAGAGTTCACAGAGGAGATGACAAAGGACCGTGACGAATGGAGATGCTGTGCTGAATAGGACCCGCCCTTGCAAGGAGGGAGAGCAGACATAAAATGATAATTGTTTCTACTTTTGGCACAAGGACAGCAACTACCCAGTACATAACTGGTACTTTATTTTATCGACCCCGTAAGGATGAAAGGCAAAGTTAACCTCAGCAGGATTTGTACTCAGATCGTAAAGGGACGTAACTACGCTGGAAAGCGTGTCTGACCCTCTACCAATACTGCCAATTCACCGCCCTCATATAATGATGATGATATATATATATATTATATATATACACACACATGCATATACATACATATACACACATATATATATATATATATATATACTATAGCTTTGTCCAACTAAGGTTAGCAAGCAAAGCAGATGTTAAATGAAAATGATGATAGCACAAAAGCGCACTCATCGCACCATGTTCTCCAACAACTTGGAAGATTTCCTGGCACAATTTGTAACCATGGACGATACCCGGGTTCATTATTACTGGCCTGAAACAAAAGAGCTGTCTAAGCAGTGGAAGCACCCATTTTCACCCACCCACAAGACAACCAATGCCACACACCATCAGCAGGAAAAGTCATAGCTACCATTTTCTGAGATGCACAAGAAGTGTTATTGGTGGATTATCTTCAAAAGGGCCACCAGACAATACTAAGCCAACCTGCTTAAAAGTCTGCATGACAACAGCAACAAGAAGAGGCAAGGATTGGTGACCAAAAGGGTCTTGTTCCATCATGACAATGCTCCAGCTACACCTTGGTGGTGGTAATGGCAAAAATCCATTATTGTGGGTTCCAACTCATCCCTCAACAATCATATATGCCAGACCTACAACCTTCTGACATCCACCTGTTCTCAAACAGGGAAAAGGATATGGCTGTACAAGACTATGCCACAGATGATGACATCATAGGTGCTGTGGACAGCTACCTGGAGGACCAAACTAAGGAGTTTACTTCAGCAGGATCCAGGCATTTCAGCACCGGTGGAAGAAGTGTGTGGACTCAAATGGAGTCTATGTTGAAAAATAAAACAAGAAAATATTTGTACATTTTACCATTTCTTGGAGGCTCAAAACTTGTCAGTCATATATATAAATATATATATACATATATATGTATATACATATATACATATATATCCATATATCATGATCATCGTTTAACGTCCATCGTCCACGCTTACATGGGTTTGGACGGGAGTTTTCCCACTTGAGGCAAGATTGGTTGTCCTGCTCGTATAGGACTATCTGGCAGGTTTTCTACGGCTGGATGCCCTTCCTAACACCAACCACGTTTACAGTGGGGACTGGGAGGTGTTTACCGTGTTACCTACACGGCCACATTACAGCGTGGACTGTGTTTTTTTGTCGGGACACCTACACGACCTCATTTGTTTCGGACTGGATGTTGTGGAACCAACATAACTTTACATCGAAAGGGGCGGTGTGGATGTGGTGGGGGTTGTGGGATGGGGGTGTATTTTGTTAGAGGTGCCTACACATCCAACGGAGCATACAAGCTTCGTTCCTCTCCAGTCTGCGCAGATCCTCTGCACACAATGCCCATGTCTCACTGCCATGTAACATTGCTGTTTGTATGCAGGCATCATACAGACTGCCTTTCATTTTTAGAGAGAACCCTTTAGCGGCTAATAGTGGTATAAGCTCTCTGAACTTTTTCCATCCCGTTCTGACTCTAGCTACTGTACTTTCAGAGCACCCGCCCCCACTGCTGATTTTGTCACCCAGGTAACGGAAGGTGTCCACTATTTCTATAGAACCATCTGTGCAATGGAATGAGCTAGTATTCTGTAGGCACTTGCTGCTACTTATTGCACCAGAGCACCGGCCACATATAAAATCTATATTCTTAGTTAGCTTACCTGTGATCCCACTACATCTTATTTGCACCCATACTTTGCATTTGGGACATAAAATGCAGTTTCTGCCTACTCCTTTCCTACACACTGAGCATGGCCATTTATATCCATATATACATATCCATATATATATACATATCCATATATATACATATATATATACATATCCATATATATATATATATATATACATATACATATCCATATATATATACATATACATATCCATATATATATACATATACATATCCATATATATATACATATCCATATACATATCCATATATATATACATATCCATATATATAGATATAGATATACATATCCATATATATATACATATCCATATATATATACATATATATATATCCATGTATATATATCCATGTATATATACATATATATATATCCATATATGTATCCATATATATATACATATCCATATATATATATATATATAGATATACATATCCATATATATAGATATACATATCCATATATATAGATATACATATCCATATATATAGATATACATGTCCATATCCATATATATATATACATATCCATATATCATCATCATCATCATCATCGTTTAACGTCCGTGTTCCACGCTTGCATGGGTTTGGACGGGGGTTTTCCCACTTGAGGCTAGAGTGATTGTCTTGCTCGCATAGGACTGTCTGGCACGTTTTCTACAGTTGGATGCCCTTCCTAACACCAACCACATTTACAGTGTGGGTCTGGGAGGTTTTTACCGTGTTGCCTACACGGCCACATTACAGCGTGGACTGTGATTTTTTGTCGTGACACCTACACGATCTCATTTGTTTCGGCCTGGATGGTGTGACACCAACATAACTTTACATTGAAGGGGGCAGTGTGGATGGGGTGAGGGGGTGGGACGGGGTGTATTTTGTTAGAGATGCCTACTGACTGTAGTAGGTTTTACTATATATTTAGGTAAGGCGGGTCTTCTCTGTTACTGAGTACCGCCAAAGGTCTCGGTCCAGTGACATTGTCTTGGAGAGGTGTAAGTGTGTGATGTCGGAGTTTATCAGCTCGTCCCAGGTTTTTCTAGGTCTGCCTATTCCGTGGCTACCGTCTATCTTTATTGCCCTGCACTTTGTTATACAGCTATCGACTTTCATGCGCATCACGTGTCCATACCAACGTAGCCTTCTCTCGAGTAAACAACATCTGATCCCTCTTATTTCTAATTTTTTCCTTAGTTCGTTTATGCTTTGCCGTTCACGTATATTACTATTACACATCCAGCGGAGCATGCAAGCTTCGTTCCTCTCTAGTCTGCGTATATCCTCTGCACACAATGCCCAGGTCTCACTGCCATGCAACATTGCTGTTCGTATGCAGGCATCATACAACCTGCCTTTCATTTTTAGGGAGAACCCTTTAGCGGCTAATAGTGGTATAAGCTCTCTGAACTTTTTCCATCCAGTTCTGAATCTAGCTACTGTACTTTCAGAGCTCCCTCCCCCACTGCTGATTTTGTCACCCAGGTAACGGAAGCTGTCCACTATTTCTATAGAGCCCTCTGCGCAGTTGAAAGAGCTAGTATTTTGTGGGCTACTTATTGCACCAGAGCACCGGCCACATGTGAAATCTATGTTCTTAGTTAGCTTACCTGTGATCCCACTACATCTTTTATGCACCCATACTTTGCATTTCTGATACAAAATGGAGTTTCTACCTACGCCTTTCCTACACACTGAGCATTGCCACTTCCCGGAAGGGACCGCCGCCTTATTTTCTTTCCTACAAACTAGAACTTTGGTCCTAGCCAGGTTAATTTTAAGGCCTTTTGATTCTAGGCCGTGCTTCCATGTTTGGAATTTCTTCTCTAGCTCGGCCATTGATTCAGCTATGAGTGTTAGGTCGTCTGCGTATAGGAGTTCCCATGGGCAGCCGGTCTTGAACTCCTCTGTTATAGCCTGAAGGGCAATAATAAATAGTAGGGGGCTGAGAACAGAGCCCTGATGGACGCCAAATTTTACGCTAAACTCTTCACTATATTCGTTGTTAATTCTAACCTTGCTGACTGTTTCTTTATACATGGCTTGTATAGCTCTCACAAGCCATTCGTCGATACCTAGTTTTCTAAGAGCCCACCAGATAATGGTACGGGGGACTCTGTCGAAGGCTTTCTCCAAGTCGACA
>CAXHJY010000538.1:27500-30000 GCA_964016885.1 Eledone cirrhosa | reverse complement strand
TACAGAGAAAAGTGGCTCCAGAATGCAAAGCCCTGTAAACTGTATTTCGACCAATCAGTGTGTAGTTTCACTGAATTACTACAGCTGATTGGTTTAAGCGTCACGACTGGTTGAGCATGCTAACGACCAATAGTCATATCCAACGTATCAATTGTTTTGCTTTTTTGAAATGATGAAAATAGCATTTTCTATTAATCATCACCATCAACATCACTTTTATTATTATTATTATTGTTGTTGTTGTTGTTGTTAGTGGTCGTGGTCATAGTGGTAGTAGAAGTAATACCCCTAGGCGTTATTATTGTTCATTTAGCTTGGGTTTGAATTTATCAATAAAATTCTTTTCTTTGATTTTTCTCTTGATTTCATTTGGGCTGTGTAATTTGTAGAATGGGAATATTATAAATATTCCCTGACCACATGTTGCCAGGTGGCCGCTTAGGGGTATCTGACGGACATTTGGGTCTCTGATTTGTTGACGGTGTACCCGTGCACGTTCCGATAGTGCATTTCCAGTTTGACCGACATATAGTTCTTCACAATTCGGGCATTTAATGCAGTAAATTAGATTTCTGCTTTTGCAGTTCATATTCGAAAATTACGTCTTGTAGAATTCTTCGCTGATAAAAATAATGAGAGTGATGAATCACTAGTAAAGAATAAATCAAATTTCACTCCGCCAAAAGGAAGAAATATCTATCTCGACCAATACATTGACATCCTGTCTAAATTTCCTCTTAGACATAATACTAATGTTAGGCCAAACATTAACAAATCAGAAATGTCTGCACTTAAACGTATACAAAATGATAAAACAATAATAATTAAACAAGCAGATAAAGGGGGTGCAGTTGTTATAATGGATACTGAATACTACAAGGATTTGGTTGAGGAACAACTGAAAGACACAACATTCTATCATGAAATACCGTCAAATATAGACCACAACATCATGAAGAAGATCAACAACCTGGCTTCAAAATACCACAACTCATTTACTGATAAGGAAAGAGACTACATCACCAATTTTGAGCCGAAACCCAGCAACCTGTATGGCCTACCGAAAGTTCACAAGTCAAAAGAAATACAACTGGCAGTAAGAGAACAAAACAGTGAGTACATTAAATTATTACACCCAAAAGACTTAAAACTTAGACCTATTATAGCTGGTCCAACATGCCCCACTCACCGTCTAAGCAATTTTGTTGACATTATTTTGAAACCACTATGTATTCACATACCCAGTTTCATCCGGGATGATATCGACTTCCTGTCCCATCTTCCCAAAACCACGGAAACGAATTCACTTCTACTCAGTTTTGATGTGGTAAGCCTTTACACCAACATTACACATGATTTAGGAATAAAGGCGGTTAAATACTGGGTGGAAAAACATAGAGAAGTGATTCCCATTAGATTCACAGCGCCATTTATATTAGACGCAGTTAAACTTATTCTGGAAAACAACACTTTCTTCTTCAATGGAAAGAATTACATCCAAATTAGAGGCACAGCGATGGGAACGAAGTTTGCTCCCGTTTACGCGAACTCTGTAATGGGATACTTAGAACAACAACTCTACCAAGAAATAGAGGAAAAATATAGTACTGACTTTAGAAAGTACATTGAAAAATCTTGGAAGAGATACCTTGACGACTGTTTCATCATCTGGACAGAATCTTTAGATACTCTGGATGAGTTCAATATCCTCCTGAATAACCTACACCCATCTCTCCAATTCACAAAAGAGATGAGTAGGACCAAATTACCATTCCTAGATATAATGATAATCAAAAACGACACCACCATTACCACGGATATATATTATAAACACACAGACACCCATCAATATCTGAATTTTAAGTCGTGCCATCCACCTCATACAAAACGCAACATCCCATACTGCCTAGCCAGAAGAATTTGTACCATTGTAGAAGATACGAATACCAGGTACAAACGCCTAACAGAACTAAGAGAATTTTTGCTCAAACAAAAATACCCATCTCTACTTATAGAAAATGGCATACAGCGGGCTATAAAAATACCTATACAACAACTTAGAACAACCCAAAGAAGAAGAAACCAAGAACTGGTCATACCATTTATAATGACACACAACCCATGTCACCAGAATATCTTCAACACTGCCAAAGCAAACCTACCGATCATTGCTCAAAGTAATGAATTAAAAGGCTTAATCACAGATCGATCTTTGACTCTTAGTAAAAGACAGCCAAAAAATTTGAAGCAATTGCTAACAAAAGCAAAGTTTGACCTTAACAACAAAGACCAATCATTCACTGTATCTAAATGCAATGATAATCGATGCGGCACATGTCAATCCATACACGCCGGTCAATATATGAAAACAAAAACTGGAAAAATATTCACAAATGCAAATATGAACTGCAAAAGCAGAAATCTAATTTACTGCATTAAATGCCCGAATTGTGAAGAACTATATGTCGGTCAAACTGGAAATGCACTATCGGAACGTGCA
>CAXHJY010000538.1:12500-17500 GCA_964016885.1 Eledone cirrhosa | reverse complement strand
TCCTCTGCACACAATGCCCAGGTCTCACTGCCATGCAGCATTGCTGTTCGTATGCAGGCATCGTACAACCTGCCTTTCATTTTTAGTGAGAACCCTTTAGCAGCTAATAGTGGTATAAGCTCTCTGAACTTTTTCCAACCAGTTCTGACTCTAGCTACAGTACTTTCAGAGCACCCTCCCCCACTGCTGATTTTATCGCCCAGGTAACGGAAGCTGTCCACTATTTCTATAGAACCCTCTGCGCAATTGAAAGAGCTAGTAGTTTGTGGGCACTTGCTGCTACTTATTGCACCAGAGCACCGGCCACATGTAAAATCTATGTTCTTAGTTAGCCTACCTGTGATCCCACTACATCTTTTATGCACCCATACTTTGCATTTAGGACATAAAATGGAGTTTCTACCTACGCCTTTCCTACACACCGAGCACGACCATTTCCCAGAAGGGACCGCCGCCTTGTTTTCTTTCCTACAAACTAGTACTTTGGTCTTAGCCAGGTTAATTTTAAGTCCTTTTGACTCTAGGCCGTGCTTCCATGTTTGGAATTTCTTCTCTAGCTCGGCCATTGATTCCGCTATGAGTGTCAGGTCGTCTGCGTATAGGAGTTCCCATGGGCAGCCTGTCTTGAACTCCTCTGTTATGGCCTGAAGGGCAATAATAAATAGTAGTGGACTGAGAACAGAGCCCTGATGGACGCCGACTTTTACGCTAAACTCTTCACTATATTCGTTGTTAATTCTAACCTTGCTGACTGTTTCTTTATACATGGCTTGTATAGCCCTCACAAGCCATTCGTCAACGCCTAGTTTTCTAAGAGCCCACCAGATAATGGAGCGGGGGACTCTATATATATATATATATGTATATATATGTGTATATATATGTGTATGTATATATATATATGTATATATATATGTGTGTATATATATATATATGTGTATATATATATGTGTGTATATATATCCCTCTCTAACCTCTACCCTACACCTCCACTGTCTCTCTTTCTCCCCTCCACAGCGAAATGGACTGCATGCAGGAAAAATGTGAAATCAGGAGTCAGCGAAACTGGTCGAAGATTGAACTAGCGGTTTTGATCAAGGGGTGGACTATGGCTGATGGGTCTCCACCAAGCAAAAAGATGGCGGAGAACCTGAAGAGCCATGGGTTTCTGAGGACCCTGGCACAGATAGAGAGAAAGAGAAAAGAAATTGAGAAGGCGTATGTCATCATAGCGCCTCATATGGCGATGCTAAGCCGTGTCCTCAGGGAGGAGAAAACCGAAGGGAGGGATGAGGAGAAGGAGAGGGAAAAGGAAGAGGAAAAAGAGGGGGAAAAGGAAAAGGAGGAGAGCACAAGCACGGACCTGAAAGAAAATGATATACCCTCCGCTACAGGCAGGGAGGGCAGGCCGGGCAACCAACAAGCTAAGGGCAAAGGTGAAAAGCGAAATCACCTTCCGAAGGAGAACCAAGCGCAGAGAGACCAGTGGACAACTGTTCAAAGAAAGAACAGAAAGCACCGAGACACTGGGAGCAAAAAACCCCAAGTAATGTGCAAGTTTTTCAAGAACGGGACATGCTGGCATGGAGAGACAGGGATGGGATGCAGATTCGCCCACCCTAGGTCTCAAACGAACTATACCCATCATACTCGCGCAACATGCCCCAGCCTAAGCCGAAATAAGCCGCTCCAGAAGTATGCTGATGTCGCGCGTGCTGCACCAACAAAGAGAAGGCACGCTCATGCCGACGAGATACAGATGGCAGCAGCAGATCAGAAAAATTTTTTAGTGATGGCAGAGAAGATTGTGGGACAGCTGACCTGGCTGCATCGTCTCCAGAGCCAGGGTCATCCACACCAGCACTCGAGACCACCGCAGTTAAGGGACCCAGAGTGGCCGCCGCTGACACCAGACCAGGTGTCATACCGACAGCCATTACTGGCACCCCAAAAGTCACACCAGTGCTGCTGCTGAATGTCAGGGGCCTGGTGAAACTCAGTAACATGAGTAAAATTTCCTACCTGGGAGACTTAGCCATAAGCAATCAAGCACTATGCATGGCACTAACCGAAACGCACCTGACAAGCAGTATAGCAGATGCAGAAATACATATACCGAAATATACTGTATTTCGTTCAGACAGGAAGGAGAGAACTCATGGTGGGGTTGCTCTGTATATCCGTGAAGATGTCACACCAATTGTACTGTTGACACATTCAAACTCAGTCTGTGACACACTGATAATACATATGAAGCAACTACAGACGGTAATATGTGTCACATATCGGCCGCCCGATGCCCCCAGTCATGAGGGTAAATTTGAGGATAGCCTAAGTAGGATAGAAGAGGTCCTTGACAAACTGGACCAGGGTCTCAACATCCTACTGCTGGGAGACTTCAACCTACCAAAGGTCAAATGGCCTGAGGGCCACCTCCTCCCTGGAATGACGTCAATAGAACAGAGACAGACGGAATCCCTGCTGGCCCTCACACACAGGCTGTTCATGGAGCAAGCAATACTCCTCCCAACAAGAGGCGAAAATGTCCTGGACCTCTGTTTTACAAACAACGAAGTGCTCATCCACAATGTAAAGGTGACACCAACAATTCTCTCGGATCATAACTTGGTAGAGCTAATGATATGTGGTCCAAGAGAACCAACAGAGACAAAACCACCAAGAAGCTCCGGGACGCTATCCAGCCTTAACTTCTACGGGGCTGACTGGAAGAAGATTAAGAGTGAAATCCGGAAGCAAACATGGAGTGCAAACATCGCCACACAAGACACTAACACACAATTTCAACACTTCATGACAACGATACACACCATATGCAAAAAGTGTGTCCCGGAGAAAGAGGCAAACAGACACAAAAATCTTATTCCCAGAGATAGGAAAATCCTTATGAGACGTAGAACTAAACTCTCAAACCAGTTGAATAGTCAACAAAACCAAAACAAGAAGGAATCCTATTTGAAACGTGCACTACTTGACACCGAGATTGCACTCAAGCTTTCACATGAGAATGAGAGGGCAAGGAAAGAGAACAGGGCCATAGAAAACATTAAAACAAACCCTAAGGCCTTCTTTAAATTTGCAAAAGAAACTGCCTCAGTACACTGCAAGATTGGACCACTCTTCCACACGGACGGTTCATTAACCGAAAATCCCCAAGAGATATGTGAAATACTGAACGAACAGTACAAAAGTGTCTTCACATGTCCACTGAGGCACATGCAAATAACGAAGCCAGAGGAGTTCTTTGATGCCACAACACTACATCAAGAAATGGCAACCATCAACCACATAGACATAACGGAGGAGGATGTGGTGTACGCCATTGATGAAATTAGAACAGACTCGGCTGCTGGACCTGATGGATTCCCAGCAGTTCTCCTAAAAATATGTAAGCGGGCCTTAGCAACTCCACTGAAGATGCTCTTCAGAAGCTCCTTGGCTAGCGGTGTACTACCCAGGGAGCTGAAAGAAGGCACAATATGCCCTATCCATAAAGGAGGTAGTAGAGCGGAGGCCAAGAACTATAGGCCAGTCTCCCTGACGTCGCATATCAGTAAGGTCATGGAGCGAGTCGTCAGAAAGAAACTAATCACTTTCCTCGAAGAAAATGACCGCCTGACTAGCACGCAACATGGCTTCCGCCCAGGAAGAAGCTGCCTTACACAGCTGCTACATCACTACGACTGGGTACTGAGACAACTACTAGACAGCTCACATGTAGACATGATATATCTTGACTTTGCGAAGGCCTTTGACAAGGTCGACCACGGAATGATATGTCACAAACTACACGGACTCGGCATAACTGGAAAAGTAGGTGAGTGGCTGCATGGCTTCCTAAGGGACAGAAGCCAGGCAGTCGCAGCAAATGGGGCCCTCTCGAGGGAAACACCGATAACAAGTGGGGTGCCTCAGGGGACAGTCCTGGGACCACTACTGTTTTTGGTGGCTCTCTCGGATATGCCCTCTGTGGTGCATGCAACAACAACCCTCACTAGCTATGCTGATGACACTAAGGTAGCACAGGCAATCAAAAACCCGGCTGACGCTGCCCTCTTACAGCAGGATCTGGATGCCATATACAGATGGGCGGAAGAAAACAACATGCAGTTTAATGCTGGCAAATTCCAAGCCCTACAATACAAACCTGCAAACACAAACACAAATATAGCGGAACACAGCTACACAGGACCAGGAGGGACCGATATCCCCGTGTCAAAATCGATACGAGACCTGGGCATAGACATGAGCGATGATGCATCTTTTTCTTCACACATCATGAAGGTGGCGACAGCATGTAGACGATTCGCTGGCTGGATCTTGAGGACTTTCCTTACAAGAGATCGAGACACCATGTTGACACTGTGGAGGACTTTTGTCCTAAGCCGCCTGGACTACTGCTCCCAGCTGTGGTCACCCCATAGTGTCAAACTAACCACAGAGCTTGAGGCAATCCAGCGAAGCTACACCAAGAGGATTGCCAAGATGAGGGAGACAAGCTACTGGGAGAGGCTAAAGGAACTGAACCTCTACTCCCTGGAGCGAAGACGGGAGAGATACGCAGTGATCTACATGTGGAAAATCCTGGAGGGACTAGCACCAAACTTTGGCATTGGGAGCTGGACCAACCGTCGAACAGGACGTCACTGTGTGGTGCCAAAGGTCCCGTCTTCCACATCTAGAATAAGGAGCAGGTATTGCAATAGCCTGGGATTCAAGGGCCCTCAACTCTTCAACAGGCTGCCGAGGCATCTGCGAGACTTGCATGACGTGGAGGTGGATGTCTTTAAGAAACATCTCGACACCTTGTTATCCAGGATCCCGGATGAGCCCACAGCAAGACACGAGGGAAACCTAAGGGCAGCAGCAACAAACTCCCTCCTACACCAATGGCCAACCTATACAGGCTGGAGATAAAATGTGTAGCAACAAGGGCGGTGCCCCAGCATGGCCTCAGCCGGATGGCTGAAACAGGTAAAAGA
>CAXHJY010000537.1:20000-45000 GCA_964016885.1 Eledone cirrhosa | reverse complement strand
CAAACACACATTCCCCAAAACACATACATTCACACACACATACATTCACACAAAACACATATTCACACAAACACAAACATTCTCACGAACATACATTTACACAAACACACATACATACTTTCACATAAACAAAAACATACATTCACACAAATATACATACTTTGCCATAAACACATTCATACATTCACACAAACACGTTCACACAAACACACACATACATTCACACAAACACACAGGCACATGCCTTTATATAAGAACGCATGCACATACACTCACTCACAAGTGGGGCGTATTTTTACGCTGTTTTCTATAGTTTGTCATCATCTCTTCCTTCCTCAGTCATCTCTAGTATGTGACGTCATCACCCGTTCTTACCCCAGTCATCTCTAGTTCACCGTTCATTTGTCAGTGTTGCACAAAAGGGTAACGATGGTTACCGAACACTATTCGGCTTAATTCGGGCTGTTTGTTTACAAACAAACCGAACATTATAATAAATGTTCGGTAAACCCATACGTACATATATATATATATATATATATGTACATGTATGTATGTGTATACATACTACTGCAAGTAAGTATACATATATGTATGTACGTACGTATACATATATATATATATATATATATATATATCTCATTGGATACCATCAGGGTTGCAGGTGTTATATCAGAGTTTTCCTTCTCCTAGAATTCTCCCTTGACAAAGGCTAAGGGGTCATCTCTCCCGGTTATTTTGGATGGATATTGACTCTTAAGAGCTCCTTTGCCATTTGACAGATTTTGTTTTTAGTCCTGCAGGATGTCCAAAGTGACCCTCCTCACCAAGAAACCTTGGTGGGGTTGCCAGTTTAGTCGCCAACGACCCGACCATGAGACAGGTTGTACTGGGATACATGTTACCAGTAGCACCAACTTGTTCTTTTTGGTAAATATCATCTTGGTTAAGAGAGTGGGACTGGCTTTGTGCAGTGCCTTTGCACACTATAAAAGCTTCACGGCACAGGCATTGCTTTATATCTTGAGATCTCTCTGCACTTGTCACATGGTACCATGAGCCCAGAGTTTTCAAGTTGGTGGCCGGACTAAAAAGTCGTTCAGCCCATCGGTAGGGGTTCTCCTACATGGATATAAAGTAGTGGCCGTACTCGAAAACGAGTTGGCAGCCACCATATATATATGTGTGTATATATATATATATCGCCTGCCTATACAGGTACTCACCCCTTCCTTCCCCTTAGTCATCTGTGTGTGACGAAAGAACGGACGGGAGTAGCTCAATATGTGTGTGTGTGTGTGTGTGTGTGTGTATGTAAAAGTACAATTACACACACCCATATATGTGTGTGTGTGTGTGTTTAATATACAACATATATATTATATCTATATATATGTATAAATATATTCAAGTATTTATAGATATATGTGTGTGATTATATATATATATATATATATATATATATATATATATGTGTGTGTGGGGGGGGTGTATGTGTATGTATATATATATATAGGATGACATTTCTTTAGAAATATCTTCATTGATTTCAGGAGATATGTTATATTTTTATTCCAAGTATTCTAGTTCTGGCCTTATGTTACATTTTCATCTTTTTACGTTATATTTTCCTCTTGTTAAACAACTCTAACCTTTCTCAATACACGTAAATAACTCACATTGAATTGTGTTTAAAATAAAGAATGGCGTTCGAGAAAGAATAGTTGAAAATTAGTAACTCAGAGAGGTGAATTATATATAGGATACATCTTGTACTAACAACAAGCACGCGAAAAAACCTTATTGTTTATACTACTATTATTACTCCTTTTGTTTTTTCATTGCTTTCAGTAACTACACAATCAAACGAAGCTGTTGATGGAATTGCTATATGTGGTGGTGTTTTTCTTGTTATTACTGTCACTTTGATATTACTGTCACTCTGCAATATGTGAACGAGTGTAGCACATGGAAGCGTATATATATATTTAGGAAAATGTTTGACCCCGACAGCAGAGCTCAAGCCGTTTCGATGGCTATTTCTGGAGTCCAGAAATAGCCGTCGAAACGGCTTCATTTTCCTATTACCCACTCTACTACTCTAAGTATTGAGTAGTCTGGTGCGTTATGGTCCATCTGGTTCCTTACCACACCTCCTTCGTTATATATATATATACGCACACATATGTATATACACACACACACACACATATATATACACACACGCACACATATATATATACACACACACGCACACATATATATATACACACACACGCATATATATATACACACACACGCATATACATATATATATACACACACAAATACATATATATATAACACACAAATACATATATATATACACACACAAATACATATATAATTTTCTTTATATTTATTTTTTTTTTTTTTATTAATGTGGTGTGTATATATATATACACACCACATTTGTGCGTGCGTGCGTGCGTGCGTGTGTTGGACTTACGATCCTAATGACGTGGGGTCGATTCCTGGGTTGCGTGTCGTGTTCTTGAGCAAAACACTTTATTTCACGTTGCTCCAGTTTACTCAGCTGAAAATGAGTACCAGCAATAGCTGGAGGTTTAACCCTGCGATTGACTGGCGTCCTGTCCAGGGGGGAGTCTTGTACTCTCAGTCGCTTCATGCCATGAAACCGGGATAAGCACCGGCCAAATGAGCCTTCTGGCTTGAGACAGACTTTAGACTTAAAATATGTCTACGATGCCTACAGCTTCTATTTCCCCTCTGTTCTATATGTTCTATATATTTAGTAGTTACAGCGTTGGGCTTGCAATTGAGAGGTTGCGAGTTCGTTCGACTCTCGGACCGGTTGATACATTGTGTCCTTGATCAAGACCCTTTATTTCAAGTTGCTAGTTTACTCACTAGTGTCAAGATGTATACGTTATTGCCTCAATACGGTGGCGTAGAGATGGGGGACTGGATGATTTTAGCGTCTCACCAACCCTAATTTCAGCATACAAATTGTTAAAAATTCATAAGAAATAAAACCGTTAATTTATATATAATAAATGATACAGGATGTGTAATAAGTATTATATATTTTTTACTTTAATTTATATATACTATGTATCATTTGATATTTAATATAATATTATATCATCTCCACCGCTCCCCCTCTGACACCAGCGGCCCCTCGATCTTCTTAACGGACCCGAGGGCGGTAGCGTCCTCTTTCAGAACCTCTCTACTACAATATCAAAGAATCACAGATCTCATGTTAACATTAAGATACACATTTTTCTTACTTCTGTGCATTTTTTATCCTATCGAAAGTAGATTGTCTTTCGTCAAATCGGACCTCGAAAACAATGTTTCCTTGGTCGTTCTTATATGTTAACTCTATGTATCGGTCGCAACTCCAGATAGAGGGAGCAACGTGAAATAAAGTGTCTTGCTCAAGGGCATAAAGCATTGCCCGGTCCAGGAATCGAATTCACAACCTCACGATTGTGAATCCAATTCTCCAACCCCTCAGCCACGCGCTTTCACTCAATTGCAAGCCATAATTTACCAGGACTTCTACGAGCGTTTATCACTGGTACACGTGTACAATACATGTCTAGGAAACCTGTGCTGCTAATTCTGTATATGTCGAAGATCAAGGTAATGGCTTCCATTACCACTAGCGTAGAGACAATTACAATATTTTTAGGATGAAAAATTTCACCCTAAAAGGGGTGAAATAAATTAACCCTAATGTCCGAAGACCCATGCAAGGAGGTTAATTAACACAATAACGCAAGAATACAGACAAACACTTACTGTTGATACGTAATATCTCCAATACTCGCGGAGCCGATGTGAAGAACGTCTATACCATCCGGAGATAGATAGATACAGAGAGAGAGCGAGAGAACTAAAGAAAATGGAGACCGAGAAAGAGATAGTGAGGGATAGATAATATAAATAGATAGATACTATAAACATTAAAGTAAACGGATACATTCATGTCGTAAATATACCGTGTACATTTTTTGTCAATTAATTAAATAAAATATATTATTTTCGATAAAAAACAATCAAATTAAATTAAAAGCAAATGTGTTTATAAACTCATTTAAAATCTGAAGTAATTAAAATAATTATGTAGATATGTCGATGTCAAGTAAAATATAGAATCAAAGGAAGCCAAGAGGAAAGCTTTGAATTAAAATGTCATTAAACATTTGGAAAAACGATACTAAATTATTCGTACTTGAATCTTAGAACTCCGATTACCAACTACAAGAATAGGTGTTGTCACTAACCTTTGATTCTAAATTAATAAAGCTTAATTTGACAATGTTAGCATGCAGATGGAGCAACTGAAGAAATCTGAACGAATAATGTCACGGAGAGGTCGAAAATAATGTTAGCATTAAATTTGAAAATCACCAAACAGTTTAGTGTATTAACTCTTTACCATTCGCATTACTCTATATTAACTATTATATTTTCACAGTAAAGGCTTTACCTCACATAATATATCGCATAACATTTACATTACTCTATATATACTATTTTATTTTCATGGTAAAGTCTTTACCTCACATAATATCTCACATAACATTTACATTACTCTATATAAACTATTGTATTTTCACAGTAAAGGCTTTACCTCACTTAATATCTCACATAACATTTAAATTACTCTATATATATACTATTGTATTTTCATGGTAAAGGCTTTACCTCACATAATATCTCATAACATTTACATTACTCTATATATACTATTTTATTTTCATGGTAAAGTCTTTACCTCACATAACATTTACATTACTCTATATATACTATTTTATTTTCATGGTAAAGTCTTTACCTCACATAATATCTCATAACATTTACATTACTCTATATATACTATTTTATTTTCATGGTAAAGTCTTTACCTCACATAATATCTCATAACATTTACATTACTCTATATATACTATTTTATTTTCATGGTAAAGTCTTTACCTCACATAACATTTACATTACTCTATATATACTATTTTATTTTCATGGTAAAGTCTTTACCTCACATAATATCTCATAACATTTACATTACTCTATATATACTATTTTATTTTCATGGTAAAGTCTTTACCTCACATAACATTTACATTACTCTATATATACTATTTTATTTTCATGGTAAAGTCTTTACCTCACATAACATTTACATTACTCTATATATACTATTTTATTTTCATGGTAAAGTCTTTACCTCACATAACATTTACATTACTCTATATATACTATTTTATTTTCATGGTAAAGTCTTTACCTCACATAACATTTACATTACTCTATATATACTATTTTATTTTCATGGTAAAGTCTTTACCTCACATAACATTTACATTACTCTATATATACTATTTTATTTTCATGGTAAAGGCTTTACCTCACATAATATCTCATAACATTTACATTACTCTATATATACTATTTTATTTTCATGGTAAAGTCTTTACCTCACATAACATTTACATTACTCTATATATACTATTTTATTTTCATGGTAAAGTCTTTACCTCACATAATATCTCATAACATTTACATTACTCTATATATACTATTTTATTTTCATGGTAAAGTCTTTACCTCACATAATATCTCACATAACATTTACATTACACTATATATAGTATTGTATTTTCACAGTAAAGGCTTTACCTCACATGACATTTAAATTACTCTATATATATACTATTGTATTTTCATGGTAAAGGCTTTACCTCACATAATATCTCATAACATTTACATTACTCTATATATACTATTTTATTTTCATGGTAAAGTCTTTACCTCACATAATATCTCACATAACATTTACATTACTCTATATAAACTATTGTATTTTCACAGTAAAGGCTTTACCTCACTTAATATCTCACATAACATTTAAATTACTCTATATATATACTATTGTATTTTCATGGTAAAGGCTTTACCTCACATAATATCTCATAACATTTACATTACTCTATATATACTATTTTATTTTCATGGTAAAGTATTTACCTCACATAACATTTACATTACTCTATATATACTATTTTATTTTGATGGTAAAGTCTTTACCTCACATAATATCTCATAACATTTACATTACTCTATATATACTATTTTATTTTCATGGTAAAGTCTTTACCTCACATAATATCTCACATAACATTTACATTACCATGAAAATAAAATAGTATATGTAGAGTAAAGTCTTTACCTCACATAATATCTCACATAACAGTTACATTACTCTATATATAGTATTGTATTTTCACAGTAAAGGCTTTACCTCACTTAATATCTCACATAACATTTACATTACTCTATATATACTATTGTATTTTCATGGTAAAGGCTTTACCTCACATAATATCTCATAACATTTACATTATTCTATATATACTATTGTATTTTCACAGTAAAGGCTTTATCTTACATAATATCTCATAACATTTACATTACTCTTTATATACTATTGTATTTTCATGGTAAAGGCTTTACCTCACATAATATCTCATTACCATCGTATAATCCACTTGTGTAAGCTTCTCATTGCGCAAAATTAATATACTGTTTTTTTTCTTTCAGCTCTTTACTTCACAAAATATCGTTATGTATGTTATTGCATTAAACATGAAATTTAAGAAGTGAACATGAGGTATGTAAAACAAACGTGTATAAAGTTAACTTTTGTAAGAAGTTTTTGGGTCACCTTGAAATATATGAAGAATACAGATTTGGGAATTATGGACATCGTTTATTATCCGAAAAAACGAAAACAATATAAATGAATTACATAATACTAAACTAAAATTTAAAACAAAAAATAAGATTGAGAAACTGGGATTTGAAGAGGAAAATTGAATTTTAGAAAAACTAAACGAAGTTATAAATTAAAAAGTAAACGAATGAAAATCCGAACAATTCCTTTGGGCCAAATGAGAAAAAAGAATAATGATGAGGAAAATAATCAACATAATACTAAATAAAGAAAATATTTCGTATAAATGTGAGAGGAAAAAAAAACATTATTACAATGGCTGCTAGAAAATAATAACGTCTCATTTGCTAACACAACGTGATTCAAAGCCTCGGGATTTTACATAATAATGAGAACTCTAGCAATAACTTGTATTCAATAGCAGTAATTATTTCAGGATTGTCCTAAAGCAAAGTTAAATATTCATAAATAAATAAATATACGACAATGCAGGGAATTATTATGAAACTATTGAGTCGTCAACTATGAAATTTGTAGAAATTTTTTTTTTTCTCTAAATTTCTACAAATTTCATACTTGACCACCTAATATTGTATATATGAAGCAGCAGATGTGGTTCAGTGGATAACTTAATGTCACATTTATTTACCGGCAAGTAAGAATATCGAATTATGTTGACGAGATATTGAATATGAAAGATAAGTATTTTATCATGACCAGCAGAAACACTATCCAGCGGGTGGTTTTCTGCTAGCATGTGTAGTGTGCATATTTATAACATATGCAAATATATATACATATAGATATGATATGTCAAATAAAATCGTAATTGACAATATGCACAGAAATTGAACAGAGACTGTGTTACACTCTCTTCTGTAATCAGTAAAGTAATCCATGATACATTTTAAAAAGACGATATTATATAGAAACTACATTACAGTGAAATGTAATGAAACCTTATATAACGATGCAAATATATGGATGTTTATATACGTGATGTAATAAGTGTTATGATATAACGAACACTAACCGGAAGTATAGACATTTAAAAATGTTAAAGGAAGTGAATCTTAAAATAAGCAATACTTTATATATAAGAATATTTATGTTTAATCAACAGCTACGAAATTTAGTGGATAAATTATGTAATATTCATTCATCAATTATTCAAAGTAATCCCAACTTATTTTACTAGCGGGATAAAAATATATATTCCCGCACTCCTTTCTTTATTATAGTTAAGATATCTCTTGCATTTCCGCGAACGAACGTACACCGCGCACATTGGCGAATTGATGAACGAGGCAGCAACATGCCAACATCACACTGCACTGAGATATATATATATATATATATATATATATATATATATATATTTAACAAAAAGAGAAAAGAATGACTTCATTTGTAGTTCTAAACAATTTGATATAATTTTATAATATTATGAGTTGGTAGATCTACCTACTCATAATATTATAAAATTAAATAAAATCGTTTAGAACTACAAGTGAAGTCATTATTTTCTCTTTTTTAAATATACCTAACTGTACCAAGGATTTCACACATTTTCCACGAGCTCCCGGTTCGCAGATTCTTCTCGTCCTCTTCCAAGACTCCACCCGGCTCTTATCTTTGTTCTCGTCCCCGCTGCAACACTTGTCCCTTCATTTCCACCCTCACCACTCTTACAGACCCTAACGGGTCTTTCTGTATCTGACACTCTTTCACCTGCACATCCACCCACGTTGTATATGTCATCGGGGGGGGGGCGTCTGCTAGCATGTGTAGTGTGCATATTGATATTATACGCAAGTATATATAAATGTAGATATGATACATCAAATAAAATCGTAATTGACAATATATAATACATAGAAATTGTACGAAGACTGTGTCACACTGTCTTATGTAATCAGTAACGTAATTCATGATACATTAAAAAAAAGACGATATTATATATAAACTGCATTAGGAGAAAATTAGTGACGGAAATATATGAATGTTTATTTAAGCGATCGCTAACCGGAAGTGTTGACATTTGAAACTGTTTAAGAAGTGAATCTTTAAATAATAAAATATATTTAATGAACAGCCACGAAATTTAGTAGCTAAATTATGTAATATTCATTTATTATTTATTCAAAGTAATCCAACTTATTTTACAAGCGGGGTAAAAAATAAATTCAGGGTGCAGTCCTAATAAAGTAAGGAGTGCGGGACTGCATTCTGAATTTATTTTTTACCCCGTTTGTAAAATAAATTGGATTACTTTGAATAAATAAATGAATATTACATAATTTATCTACTAAATTTCGTGGCTGTTCATTAAATATATTTTATTATTTTAAGATTCACTTCTTAAACAGTTTCAAATGTCAACACTAGAGAGAGAGAAAGGGGGAGGAGAGAGGGGGGAGAGGGTGTATAAAGAGAGAGAGAGCTATAAACACAGCTTAGCAAATCAGGTAAAAATACCCTTATAGACCTACAGACGGGAGAAATGGCTAGCGATCGCTACAGAGATGTCATCTATATAAGAGAATTAGTGTGTATAATTCATAATTTAATTTATTTCTTCACTACTGGATGAAGAATTATTTCCAATTCCAAGAATGGGATTCATTATTTTTTAATTATAATTTTATCTTGCATGATTTGTTTTATTATTTTATATTATTAGTGGAATTTGTTTAAAATGGCTGAGGCAACATATTTCTGACAACGAATTTATTCTCATGAATATTTCATTTCATGTTCATTTAAGATTGGTTTTAAGTTCCATTAGTTCAGAACCCTTTAATATATTTCCCAGTGATACACAAAATCAATTCATTAGTGTGCATTGCACTCGTAACAAACTTACTCTCACGTCTAGCTTATTCATTTTATATTAAGGTAACTTCCTAAAAGTGAATAACCGAAAGTTTTGTAAGGAAAAAGTGATTTCATTGCAGTTGTTGGACTACATATTCAATAAGCCTCTGTTTGCTCAGCACTTTGTTTGGAAAGCTATCAATAATATAATTTTCTTTTTATTTGCCACCAGGGCATCAAAAAGTGGGACAAGTACAATGGGGGAGTTTACATGAAAAGGCGTCCTCAATAAGGAGGAGGCAATAACAAGATATAAAATAAAATATAACAAAATAAATGTTATAACAAAATCCTCAATAGGGAGGAGGCGCCTTGGGGGGTCGCACACACCATAATATAGGGACTCAAACATTATAGAATATTTCTGGATTTCTAGAATTCAATTGAACAATTGAAAAACACATTATATATTGCTTGAAACCTCATTTATAAAAATGCTAAAATAAAAATTAAAATGGCTGCTTTTTTCTTGATCATGACCTCAGCTTAATTCTTAAAGACATTCTGAAGATACACTCTCTTTTCTCAACAGGATTTCTATTATTTTCTTGTCATAATAATGAATATTTGAGGGGAAAATTTAATTAAAAAACATTTTTCTTCTGTTGGTTATTCTTTCTTTCAATTACCGTTTTCAAACGTTACACAAAGATTGAAAATGAATTCTGTTAAAGTTGTTGTGTATAACAGGAGTAATATAATGAGATAAGGAAAAATAGAAGAGAAAATATTGAAACTGATAACGGACAAAAATCAACTACAAAGAATTTTCTTATTCTCACAATTAGGAGAGCGAAATTCAAATGATAAGAAAAACAAAACCTTTTGTTATTTCAATTCACTTTTGAATCACGTCTAATAAATTCTAAGGAAAATATGACCCAAAGACAAATTGAAACCAGAATAACATGTTCAGCTAAATTTAATCAATCATGTATGGATGAACATAGTAGCAGCAATCAAATCCTAGAAACAAAACGCGCTTAAGACTATAATTTCGTTCTAAATGAAGTATTTCACTGAAACTTAATTTTCGTTGTGCATTCGTGTTATATGAAATTACTTCAATTGAGGCGAGCCAACGAGAGTCCCTGCATGAACAATTGCAAGAGCTGCAATAAATCGCAGTCAAATACCCCTCAAATCCCACAGTCGCGTGTTCAATCAATGGTTAATATATTACATGCATGCGTTGATGGTCCTGTAGCCCCTGGAGGAGAAGTAGTGGCACCGTATTAACCTGGCGGTGGATTGGCAGTATCGATAGAGGGTCGGACGCCATGCTTTGCAGCATAGAGTTACGCCCCTATATGATCTAAGTTCAAATCCCACCGAGGTTAACTTTGTCTTTCATCCTTACGAGGTCGATAAAATAAAGTACCAGTAATACACTGAGTAATAGCTGGTCTTGTACCAAAATCAGAAAGAATTATTTTAAAGCTGGCGGAGCTCATTCCCTCTTCAGGTCTGAATACAGCAAATTTATCCCAGAGAAGGATAGAAAGTGAGAGAATGGAAGTGAGAAAAAGATATAAAAGAAGAATCGACCCCAGTACTAAGATGGTACTTATTTTATCGGAAAAGATGAAAAGCAAAGTTTACTTCGGTGGGATTTGAACCCAAGAGAGCAGAGAGCGGAAACAAATACGCCAAGTCACTCTAGCCGACGTTTTCATGACTGCCAATTCGCCGCCTATATTACATAATCGTACATAAACCTGAAAACAAGATGGCTACAACTAAAAGGCTTTCTCCCATCTCTCTTTATGATGAGCGTTGATCTGGGATCATATAACTTTAGTTATTACATGTATTTGGATGATTAATCTAATCTGATCATCTTTCGTTTAATCAAATAAATACAGATACGGGAAGAAAAAGAAACAGAAAAAGAAGAAAAAGAAACAGAAAAAGAAGAAAAAAACAGAAAAAGAAAAAGAAGAAAAAGAAGAAAAAACAAAAAGCAGCAGCAGCAGCAGCAGCAGCAGCACCAGCACCAGCAGCAAGCTACAGAGATTTTGAGACTGGGAAACACACGTTAGACACGTCTTTCGTAGCTAAAACTGTATCTACTGAACAATCTGTTCTTTTTAGCATACACATTGATTCACTTGTCCCTTACACATACACACACATGAACACATACACACACACACGAACACATAAACACACGCACACATACACATATGTGCACAAATACACACACATGCACTCATACACATTCATTCATTCTGTCCATTATACACATATGCACACATACACACACAAACACACACACACACGCGTACACACACGAACTCATAAACACACGCACACAAATGCACCCATAAAAACATGTACATAAAGACACATACGCATACACCCACATGCACAAATAAACACTCTTACACACACACACTGATAGTTTGTTTTATTAAAACTGACTACGGCTTAAATAATTGTGCACTTTTAAGTACATATTGCGCAAAGATTAACTAAGATTATATTATCTATGTTTATGTGTTCCTTCCTTTTCTCCGTATCCTGACTGACATGTATTCAAAGATCCCAGAATATTAAACAAATTCCTGCATATGTCTGAGGCTGATTTAAGGAACCAGTAGATAGTCTCAACAATAGAAAGACTAAAGGAAACATTGTGACTTTGGCCCGATTTGACGAATTCTGAGAGAGAGAGAGAGAGAGAGAGGGGGGGTATGGGGAAGGGGGTAGGGGATGGGGGGAGAGAGGGAGAGAGGGAGAGAGGGAGGGTTGAATGATGACGTATTTGCTAATGATGAAGACCAAATATAAGAGACATCTTTAAACGAAACTATGTAAGAGACCTTTAGATATATTTTCAAAAATAATTGCTCGGATAATGTAGAACGAATTATAAAATAACGTTGTATATTTGTAAGCTCAATTTGTGTAAATATACGGGATTTTGTACGTTATTATTTAATTTAATGTGTTTTTTATTTCATATATAATTCCAGTGTAAAATTAAGAAAAATTAAGTGAAATTTCGTGAATAATTTTATATGTGCATTATTGTTAATTAATTTTGAATAAAAAAATATAATAATATAAACGTGTTGTAGTAATAAAAGTTTCTTTCCGTTGAAGGTCGTATCAATGTGAAGATACATTGTACAAATGTTCTTATCCAAGTTGCAGCTATTTAAGTTTACGTATGAGGATAATGCTTAACCAAACTAAATTAATACAGCAAATAGTTTTCCTTCGTATAATCTAACAAAATCGATTTAAGTAGCGTGCCTCATCGTTATATGATGCCAAATATACAATTTCTACGATTGCACCATTATTCACTCTACGTTATTAAATACTTTTGGGGATGTTGGCAGTCTGGTAGCTGTTCGGTAAATCTAAAATTGTATGTGTACATCTATGCAAAGACGAAAATCAATGTTAGCGATATTAAAATAGTGTAAGTCATGGTCAAAATAATAGATTCCCTAAACTCTACATGAATATTCATAATTATGTAGAAAATGTCCAATTACATTTCACCTTATTGCGTCATTCGATGCCACAGTGTCTCCATATATATATATATTAAATGTTATACTTAGCTTGATCAATGCTATTATACGCCTTACACAAAACGAAAAATATATTTGTTCTTAGTGAAAACCCGATATCTTATTGTTCTCTGATATCATCCTTTTTGTTCGTATGGCGATTCCTTTCATGTGCTGGCAAGATAATGGTGAAATGAACTATGAAACCTATTTAGATTAATATTTCTATATATTTTGGTAACGTTTCGCTCGCCGATTTATTTACAATATTCATCATGTTTGGTTCTCCTTTGAAATGTTCTTTTTATCACAGAGAAGACATTAATGATACTTTGAGATGAAAAATAATGGAGTTTGTTATATTCTATCTTTAACAAATGGTATTAGCAGAAAATGGTGGTCAAATCGGACTCAAAATCATTCAGGAATCTTTATTTGTATGAATCACTTTCACTTCTCCAAACCACATTACTGTTTATATAAATTCATTTCTATAAGATATCTTTATTGCTTTAGCGATCAAAACCTTGATACGATGATCAGGAACTCTATAAATAGCATTATAATGAAAGCGGCATACGGCATTGATCAGATTACACTAGATACCATGCCAATTTCTCATTTGTTCAGATATAATAAAATTATTTTAGTTTTATTTCTTTGAAAACATTCATGCTGTACTATTAGAAAGAAGTTTGTTGTGTCAAAGTATTTCCTATGTAGCCTGTACCGCTTACTCCATGTGTTGCAAACAGTGCGAGTGTTTTAATACAAAACTGAAGCTTCTTCTCTGGAGAAGAGCATGTACAAGAGATAGTGTGACAAATATGATATTGCATAACAGCCAAACTCTCTATTCACAATGTTTTCCTACTCAAATTCTATATAATTGCCAACAGCACCTGTGACTGGTGTTTTCTCTAAAACTACCAATATATGCCAAATGTCACAGTGAAGAAAAGTAGAATACTGTTCCAACTTTTCCAATGAAATGTGTAAGGGATTGGTCGGGGTTGGCGTTTGTTGTTCGTTGAGAAAAGAGAAACGAATGGAAAACGTTGTTCCAACAAAAACTCCTGAAGTATTTCACTCTTAGTAGCCGTTGGTTTATTATGTGCACACACACACATTCTCTCTCACACACATACCCATATACACAATCAGCAATCAGAACCCCCATAATACACACAGAAATTCATCCAGTCCATCACTTGACCAAACTACACGACAATCCAATCAAGACCGCCACCCCTGAAAAGACAGCAATTGGTAAAAACTTAAAGAAACAATATTTACTCTATGCAGAACGGCCCGTGAGTGAGTGAGTGAGTGAGTGAGTGAGTGAGTGAGTGAGTGAGTGAGTGAGTGAGTGAGTGAGTGAGTGAGTGAGTGAGTGAGTGAGTGAGTGAGTGAGTGAGTGAGTGAGTGAGTGAGTGAGTGAGTGAGTGAGTGAGTGAGTGAGTGAGTGAGTGAGTGAGTGAGTGAGTGAGTGAGTGAGTGAGCGAGTGAGTGAGTGAGTGAGTGAGTGAGTGTGCGTGCGTGCGTGCGTGCACATACATATATATACAAGTGGAGGCTTAGTCAAATCCAATCCTTGGCTGTGAACAGGCAAAGTCGTCCTACAATATGAATGAGTTAGCAAAGCACTCAGTAAGGGTAGGTCCTTAGAGTAATAACGTACATTTAAATAGCTTGACAAATTGAACATTGTGGTAGCGCAAAACCTAACACACAATACCAAAGCAACGAAAAAGCTAACAGGTTAAAATGATACATATATATATATACAAACATGTATCTCTCTCTCTTTCCCCCTCTGTATAACCATAAACAATGTTTTCTTTCTGTATCAGTACATATACTAGAGGAAATATTTATGCTATTACAAACATAGAAAACCTCAACAGTCAGTTGAAACGATAAAGTATAAGAGTTATCTTAAACCCCCCAATATTGGACGTATTAAAATGGCCACCAGCATACATTGTTTATTTAAGCTAAATAAACAGTCTACAAGGCGGTGAGTTGACAGAGTTGTTAGAACGCCAAATACATTTCTGCTCACTGCTCTCTGAATTCAAATCCCGCCGAGGTCAACTTTACCTTTCACCCATTCGAGGTCGATAAAACATACCAGTCAAGTACTGTGGTCGATATTCCTCTATATCTCTTCCTCGTGTCCTTTCGCTCAAACTCTCTATTCGTCTCTGGAATAAATATGCTGTATGCAGGCCTGGAGAAGAGATGGGCTCTGCCAGATTTTAAAATACCTTAAAAACGCTGTATACGGTTCCTCCAGCGATTCCCTCAGTAGCTACGAGACCATGTATGTATGTATGGCGAAACAACGTGCGTGATATGCAACAAATTGTGTAGAACTAGTTCTGGACTAAAGAAACACATGGTGGTACATAAAGATTGTGTCCCAAAGAGTGACACCACCCGTCCTGTGGAAACTGCCACTCTTTTCTGTCACCTGTGTCGTAAACCATGTAAATCTACAGCTGGCCTACGAAGTCATGGACGTAGATGGGATGACAATGAAGAATCAATAGAAGACGGCAATCGTCTCTATAGACGCTGCAATCTTCTCATGCATGCATGCATGGATGTATGTCTCATGGTCGGGTCGTTGGAGACTAAAATGGCAACCCCACCAAGGTTTCTTGGTGAGGAGGGTGACTTTGGACATCTTGCAGGACTAAAAACAAAATCTGTCAAAAGGAAAAGGAGCTCTTAAGAGTCAATGGCCGTCCAAAATCACCGGGAGAGATGACCCCTTAGCCTTTGTCAAGGAGAAATTCTAGAAGGAAAACTGATATAACACCTGCAACTCTGATGGTATCCAATGATGTTGACTTGTTCTTCTTTTTGGTAAATATCATCTTGGTTAAGAGAGTGGGACTGGCTTTGTACAGTGCCTTTGCTCACTATAAAAGCTTCACAGCACAGGCATTGCTTTATATCTGGAGATTCTCTGCACTTGTCACATTGTACCATGGGCCCAGCACCATGTGTCAATAATTGTCACAAGTGTAGTGTTTGTACCAGAGTTTTCAAGTCGCTGGCTGGACTAAAATGTCACACTCGTTCAGCGCATCGGTAGGGGTTCTCCTACATGGATATAAAGTAGTGGCCGTACTCGAAAACGAGTTGTCAGCTGCCATGTATGTATGTATGTATGTCGGGTCAATCTTTAGTACAACTGGTAACATGTAACCCAGTACAAACGGTCGCATGGTCGGGGCGACGGCGACTAAACCGGCAACCCCACCAAGATTACTTGGGGAGGAGGGTGATTTTGGACACCCTGCATGACAGGGCATTATTCTAGGAGAAGGTAACTCAGGAAACTGGGATAACACCGATATAAAACCTGCGTCTCAGTAGTTAACGACGATTTTGATCTTTTCTTCTTTTCGAGTTATAGCTACTCTCGCTCAGAGAGTGGGATTCGTTCAGTGCACAGTCTTTCCTCACTTTAAAAATATCTTGACGCACAGGCATTGCACGATAGAATTAATTAATAATTATTAACAATGGTACATCGTGCAATGGCCATACTCGATAACGAGGAGGCAGCCATCATATATGTATGTATGTATGTATGTATGTATGTATGTATGTATGTATGTATGTATGTATGTATGTATGTATGTATGTATGTATGTATGTGTCAGGTCACCAGTTGGTGCTACTGGTAACATGTATCCCAGTACAACCTGTCTCATGGTCGGGTCGTTGGCGACTAAACTGGCAACCCCACCAAGGTTTCTTGGTGAGGAGGGTGACTTTGGACATCCTGCAGGACTAAAAACAAAACCTGTCAAAGGGCAAAGGAGCTCTTAAGAGTCAATGGCCATCCAAAATCACCGGGAGAGATGACCCCTTAGCCTTTGTCAAGGCAGAATTCTAGGAGAAGGAAAACTCTGATATAACACCTGCAACCCTGATGGTATCCAATGATGTTGACTTGTTCTTCTTTTTGGTAAATATCATCTTGGTTAAGAGAGTGGGACTGGCTTTGTGCAGTGCCTTTGATCACTATAAAAGCTTCACGGCACAGGCATTGCTTTGTATCTGGAGATCTCTCTGCACTTGTCGTCAGATGATACAATGGGCCCAGTCATATTCGTTCAGCGCATCGGTAGGGGTTCTCCTAGATGGATATAAAGTATTGGCCGTACTCGAAAACGAGTTGGCAGCCACCATATATATATGTATGTATGTATATATATATGTATGTATGTATATATGTATATGTGTATGTCAGGTCACCAGTTGGTGCTACTGGTAACATGTATCCCAGAACAACCTGTCTCATGGTCGGGTCGTTGCCGACTAAACTGGCAACCCCACTAAGGTTTCTTGGTGAGGAGGGTGGCTTTGGACATCCTGCAGGACTAAAAACAAAACCTGTCAAAGGGCAAAGAAGCTCTTAAGAGTCAATGGCCATCCAAAATCACTGGGAGAGATGACCCCTTAGCCTTTGTCAAGGCAGAATTCTAGGAGAAGGAAAACTCTGATATAACACCTGCAACTCTGATGGTATCCAATGATGTTGACTTGTTCTTCTTTTTGGTAAATATCATCTTGGTTAAGAGAGTGGGACTGGCTTCGTGCAGTGCCTTTGCTCACTATAAAAGCTTCACGGCACAGGCATTGCTTTATATCTGGAGATCTCTCTGCACTTGTCGTCACATGGTACCATCGGCCCAGCACTATGTGTCAATAATTGTCACAAGTGTAGTGTTTGTACCAGAGTTTTCAAGTCGCTGGCTGGACTAAAAAGTCACACTCGTTCAGCGCATCGGTAGGAGTTCTCCTACATGGATATAAAGTAGTGGCCGTACTCGAAAACGAGTTGGCAGCCACCATGTATGTGTATATGTATATATGTATGTATATATGTATGTATGTATGTATGCATTTCATCCATTCGAGGTAGATAAAAGAAAGTACCAGTCAAGTACAGTACAAATCACCAATATCGAGACATTACTGTATATACATAAACATATGACCACATGTATGAAGATAAGTTTAGTCTCATTGTACAGAACACATAACCAATAATAATTTCTACTAATTTTGGAGGAGGGGAAAGTCGATTAACTCGACCCAGTGCATTACTGGTACTTTATTTTATTGACCCCGTAGGGATAAATTGCAAACAAAATCTCGGCAGGATTTGAACTCAGAACGTAAAGGGCCATAACTATGCTGCAAAGCATAGCGTCTGACACTCTACTGATACTGCCAATCCACCGCCCTTAATAATTTCTGAATTAGGAACAAGGCCACTAATTTGGAAGGAGGTTAAATTCGATTAAATCGAAACCAGTGCATTACTGGTACTTTATTTTATTGATCCCGTAAAGATGAAAGGCAAAGCTAACCTCGGCGGAATTTGAACTCATGTAAAGAGGCATAACTCTATTCTGCAAAGCATGGTATATATATATATATATATATATATATATATATATATATATATACGATATTAATAAATGGAAACTATATTTATAAAACCATATCTATTTCATTATACATATTTCAGGGATACCAAATTAAATTATGGTATGCCTTCATCAGACAAAATACAATATATAACAGTTTTACAAATAAGTTTTGACGTACCCTTTAAAAATGCAACCATTATTTTTGGAAGCCATCCGGATAGTGAGTTGTTTATATTATTTTAATAAGTCATAGTGTTAAGGACAATTAGAAAGAGACGGAGAGAAAGAAAAAGACGGAGAGAGAGAAAGAAAAAACGTGGAGAAATATCGGAGAGAGAGAAATGCATGGAGAAAAAAGAAAGAGATAAATAAAGACAGGAGGAAAGAAAGAAAAAAAAAGAAAGAGATAAATAAAGACAGGAGGAAAGAAAGAGAAAAAAAGAAAGAGATAAATAAAGACAGGAGGAAAGAAAGAAAAAAAAAGAAAGATAAATAAAGACAGGAGGAAAGAAAGAAAAAAAAGAAAGAGATAAATAAAGACAGGAGGAAAGAAAGAAAAAAAAAGAAAGAGATAAATAAAGACAGGAGGAAAGAAAGAGAAAAAAAGAAAGAGATAAATAAAGACAGGAGGAAAGAAAGAGAAAAAAAGAAAGAGATAAATAAAGACAGGAGGAAAGAAAGAAAAAAAAAGAAAGAGATAAATAAAGACAGGAGGAAAGAAAGAAAAAAAAAGAAAGAGATAAATAAAGACAGGAGGAAAGAAAGAAAAAAAAGAAAGAGATAAATAAAGACAGGAGGAAAAAAAGAAAAAAAAAGAAAGAGATAAATAAAGACAGGAGGAAAGAAAGAAAAAAAAAGAAAGAGATAAATAAAGACAGGAGGAAAGAAAGAAAAAAAAAGAAAGAGATAAATAAAGACAGGAGGAAAAAAAGAAAAAAAAAGAAAGAGATAAATAAAGACAGGAGGAAAGAAAGAAAAAAAAAGAAAGAGATAAATAAAGACAGGAGGAAAGAAAGAAAAAAAAAGAAAGAGATAAATAAAGACAGGAGGAAAGAAAGAAAAAAAAAGAAAGAGATAAATAAACAGGAGGAAAGAAAGAAAAAAAAAGAAAGAGATAAATAAAGACAGGAGGAAAGAAAGAAAAAAAAAGAAAGAGATAAATAAAGACAGGAGGAAAGAAAGAAAAAAAAAGAAAGAGATAAATAAAGACAGGAGGACAGAAAGAAAAAAAAAGAAAGAGATAAATAAAGACAGGAGGAAAGAAAGAAAAAAAAAGAAAGAGATAAATAAAGACAGGAGGAAAGAAAGAAAAAAAAGAAAGAGATAAATAAAGACAGGAGGAAAGAAAGAAAAAAAAAGAAAGAGATAAATAAAGACAGGAGGAAAGAAAGAAAAAAAAAGAAAGAGATAAATAAAGACAGGAGGAAAAAAAGAAAAAAAAAGAAAGAGATAAATAAAGACAGGAGGAAAAAAAGAAAAAAAAAGAAAGAGATAAATAAAGACAGGAGGAAAGAAAGAAAAAAAAAGAAAGAGATAAATAAAGACAGGAGGAAAGAAAGAAAAAAAAAGAAAGAGATAAATAAAGACAGGAGGAAAAAAAGAAAAAAAAAGAAAGAGATAAATAAAGACAGGAGGAAAGAAAGAAAAAAAAAGAAAGAGATAAATAAAGACAGGAGGAAAGAAAGAAAAAAAAGAAAGATAAATAAAGACAGGAGGAAAGAAAGAAAAAAAAAGAAAGAGATAAATAAAGACAGGAGGAAAGAAAGAAAAAAAAAGAAAGAGATAAATAAAGACAGGAGGAAAGAAAGAAAAAAAAAGAAAGAGATAAATAAAGACAGGAGGAAAAAAAGAAAAAAAAAAGAAAGAGATAAATAAAGACAGGAGGAAAGAAAGAAAAAAAAAGAAAGAGATAAATAAAGACAGGAGGAAAGAAAGAAAAAAAAAGAAGGAGATAAATAAAGACAGGAGGAAAGAAAGAAAAAAAAGAAAGATAAATAAAGACAGGAGGAAAGAAAGAAAAAAAAAGAAAGAGATAAATAAAGACAGGAGGAAAGAAAGAAAAAAAAAGAAAAAGATAAATAAAGATAGGAGGAAAGAAAGAAAAAAAAAGAAAGAGATAAATAAAGACAGGAGGAAAGAAAGAAAAAAAAAGAAAAAGATAAATAAAGACAGGAGGAAAGAAAGAAAAAAAAAGAAAGAGATAAATAAAGACAGGAGGAAAGAAAGAAAAAAAAAGAAAGAGATAAATAAAGACAGGAGGAAAGAAAGAAAAAAAAGAAAGAGATAAATAAACAGGAGGAAAGAAAGAAAAAAAAAGAAAGAGATAAATAAAGACAGGAGGAAAGAAAGAAAAAAAAAGAAAGATAAATAAACAGGAGGAAAGAAAGAAAAAAAAAGAAAGAGATAAATAAAGACAGGAGGAAAGAAAGAAAAAAAAAGAAAGAGATAAATAAAGACAGGAGGAAAGAAAGAAAAAAAAAGAAAGAGATAAATAAACAGGAGGAAAGAAAGAAAAAAAAAGAAAGAGATAAATAAAGACAGGAGGAAAGAAAGAAAAAAAAGAAAGAGATAAATAAAGACAGGAGGAAAGAAAGAGAAAAAAAGAAAGAGATAAATAAAGACAGGAGGAAAGAAAGAAAAAAAAAGAAAGAGATAAATAAAGACAGGAGGAAAGAAAGAAAAAAAAAGAAAGAGATAAATAAAGACAGGAGGAAAAAATGTTGATCTCCAGGTCGGAAAGAAGTACAGTATCCATCACCAATAATATCAACACATTACAGTATACACATATCATTACATATGTATATACATTATTGTATATATATATATATAAATATATCGTTATATATATATATATATATATCTTTTGTAATTGTTTACCTTCGTCCTATTTCTCTTCTTTGATTACACTCCTTGTTTGTTCGTGTTTCCACTACAGAATCCCTACCAACCTGTCGAGTCACCTTAACGTATGTTGAGAACTTTCCTCACAACTTGTTCTCCCAAGCTTTGGAATACTCCTAATAACTGAATATATATATATATATATATATATATATATATATATACGTTACTGTATATACATAAATATATCATTACCTGTAATTCTTCATAGCTCATGAAAATTTAGTGTTCTATCAATTATTGCCAATCGTATAAAAGTATGTGAATATATATAACAGTGAGAGTTCGGCTCTTCTGTGTTATGACCTGGTGTGCAGCGTCAGTTGTCCATAATAGAAGTAGTGAAGTACTAAATATGAGAGAGAGTCTTGTATTTATAGAACATTATTCCAGATTTCTAACACAGAGTTACATTTACATTTTATTAAATATATTTGCAATGCTATATATTGGCTTCATGGAGGAAAAATGTTAACACATATAAGTGGTGTTAACCTTTAAGATAGCTAACGCAAGCTATCTTAAAGAATTTGATTTCATAATAAGACTGAATACCAGGCTATCCCAGAAATAATTGTTTCTACTTTTGGCACAAGGCAAGCAATTACCCCAGCACATTACTGGTATTATATTTTATCGACCCCGTAAGGATGAAAGGCAAAGTTACAATGAAAGGAGCATGACTGACTCTAGCGATACTGCCACCCAGAAATAATGTCAGAAATATTATATATGTAAATTCTACCAAGGTTTACAGTATCCTAAAATTCAAATGTTATTGATAGACACTCCTATATATTTGGAAACAGTTAACTTAATATAATTTTGTTTTAACAGAATAATCTGGCCGAATCAATTCATCATCATCGTCATTCGGCGACCTCAGCCGAAATCGACTCAACAATTGATCTCCACGTGGGTCTGTCGTTCATTACCGTTACCAAGTCCTGGATTTCAATACCAGAATCTCTAGAGATGACATCGGGATAGGATACCAGGCGCACAATGTTATTAGTGATTGCTTGTGGTTTCCAAAGTATTAATGGTGACACAGCCTCAGAGGTGGCATAATGGCAGTGGCCAGCAAATCTTACTCTCCTTTTACGTACAACGACAGACATGCGTGGGAGGCCGGCATATATCTCTCTCAAATTCAGATGTCGCCAGTTTATGTTCTGAATGTGTTGAAGCAGGAGAGTGTAAGTGCCATCAAGGTGCTTTTGTTGTTTGGATGAAAGCGTTCATGTTTCACTTCTATATAGTAAGATTGGGTGAATTGTTACTTGGAAGAGTCTGATTTTGGTGTTGTTGGAGAGATTACTCATGTTAACCCCAAAAGATGAGCGTGTCGAAAGAGCATTTAAGGCTCATAATGCTTTATGTGTTTAAAATGAAACAGTGCAGCAGCCGCAACCCGAAATACATGGATATATCATATGCTTAATTATCAACAAATAAATATAGAGAAGTATATACACCAGGCATGTTAAACATGCGACTCTCGAGTCGCATACAACCCTTTAGAAGCACACCTGCGGCCCGCACAAAGGTTTTTACAGCGCAAGCAGGTTTTATCTCATAATATAAAATAAACATATTAGTTATAATCTGCGCAATTAGTTGTGTGTGGCCCTCAGACAATACATATGTGACCCATGTGGAACTCAGGGTAACCCTCAGTTTGACATGACTGATATATACAATGTTATAGTCTTCTATAGGTTTGTTTGTTTTTTGACACTGATACCAGGTAACCCAGAACCACCTGCTTCATGGCCGAGTATTTGGTGATTAAACTGGCTCCTCCACCATAATAATACATTGTTTCTTTCCAGAACTATGTTGAAAACAAACCTCATTACGTCATTCCGTGAGAGTAGTTTGGTCAGCCTGTGAAAGAATGATGCTAGAGCAGTGAAATCTTATTAATAACTGCATTGTTTCCTTCCAGAAACTATGTTGAAAAATAGACCTCATTTGGTCATTCATGCGAGCAGCTTGGTCAGCCTGTGAAAGAGTGGTGCTAGGGCTGCGAAATATTTTTAATAACTGCATTGTTTCTTTCAAGGGGTTATGTTGAAAAAAAACCTAATTTGGTCATTCCGTGGGAGTATCTTAGTCAGCCAATGAACTCTTCAGCCAACCCTCGTACAAAGCGGAACATCTTTGTTTATTATTAACTGTATTGTTTCTTTCCAGAAACTATGTTGAAAAATAAACCTCATTTGGTCATTCCATGAGAGTATCTTGGTCGGCCAATGAACTCTTCAGCCAGAATATCTTTGCTTATACTTCAATCATTTCACAGCTTGGCTTCCATTTCAAACAATTTAGTTATATCTAGATTAAATGTATCTTAATGAAATAAATATTTACAATACTGGACAGCGATTATACTTTCTCGTAAAGCGTAATTCACATTTCAAAATATTATGTCATAGCCTGGCTTTTATGTTCTGTGTCTCCACAAAAAAGAAAACCCCCACAAAAAAGAAAAAGTAAAACGAATCTTAACAAAATAAAACTGAAAGTGAGTTAAAGTCATATAAAAGGACCTACCTTGTTGGTATTTTGTGATGGAAATTTGATTTTCTTGTCTGCCAACTAAATAATTCAATTCGACTTGTTCCAAATAAAAATTGATGTTGATTTATATCGTGTGTCATATTTTTCAACGCTGAAATCAATAAAATTCGTAGAGTATTTCAATGAAGATGTATTCTTGGTGGAGAGAGAGAGAGAACAACAACAACAATGACAACAACAATGAAAAAATGTGTTCTTGGTTGAGAGAGAGTGAGAGAACAACGAAATGTATTCTTGGTTGAGCGAGAGAGAACAACAACAAGCTCAAATTAAACAACAACAACAAATGAAGCAACAACAACAAACTCAAAACAACAACAACAAGCTCAAATGAAACAACCACAACAAAAACAAGCTCAAATGAAACAACAACAGCATCAATAACATCAACAACAACAAATAGTATATGCCACTCAATGTTCCTTGAAAGTGTTCCAATATGTTGAAGGACACGCTATCTCTAATACCACAGTAGGTGGGGTTTTGATGGTAGAATTTATTGAAGATATTGGTTAGCGTTAAAATATGACAACAATAACAACAACATCAATATAAGCAACAACTGGAAATGACACAAAATAAACAATAATAATAACATAAAATGGAGAGAAGCAAGAAGAACAACAACAACAAGGACTACTACAACTGTAACGACCTCAACGCGAGAAGAAGAAGAAGAAGAAGAAGGAGAAAAAGAAGAAGAACAAGAACAATAACAAGAAGGAAAAGAAGAAGGAAAAGAAGAAGGAAAAGAAGGAAAAGAAGGAGGAAAAGAAGAAGGAAAAGAAGAAGGAAAAGAAGAAGGAAAAGAAGATAGATAGATAGATAGATAGATAGATAGATAGATAGATAGATAGATAGATAGATGGATAATTAGATAGATGGATAGGTAAAAAGTA
>CAXHJY010000536.1:10000-27500 GCA_964016885.1 Eledone cirrhosa | reverse complement strand
AAAAAATTCAGAGAGCTTATACCACAATTGGGTGCTAAAGGTTTCTCTTTAAAAATGAAAGGCAGGCTGTATGATGCCTGCATACGAACAGCAATGTTACATGGCAGTGAGACTTGGGCATTGTGTGCAGAGGATCTATGCAGACTGGAGAGGAACGAAGTTTGCATGCTCCGTTGGATGTGTAATAGTAATATACATGAACGGCAAAGCATACATGAACTAAGTGAGAAATTAGGAATAAGAGGAATCAGATGCTGTTTACTCGAGAGAAGACTACGTTGGTATGGTCACGTGATGCGCATGAAAGATGACAGCTGTATAAAAAAGTGCAGCGCGATCAAAATAGACGGTAGCCACGGAGTAGGCAGACTCAGAAAAACCTGGGACGACTTGATAAATTCCGACCTCACACACTTACACCTCTCCAAGCCAATGTCACTGGACTGAGATCTTTGGCGCTCTGCAGTAATACAGAAGACCCACCTTGCCTAAGTGCAAAGTGAAACCTACAGTCAGTAGGCACCGCTTACCAAAATACACACCCGTCCCACTAGCCCCACCCCATCGACACCACCCTCTTTCGATGTAAAGTTATGTTGGTACCAAAACATCCAGTCCTAAATAAGTGACGTCATGTAGGTGTCACAACAAAAAAACACACAGTCCACGCTGTAATGTGGCTGTGTAGGTAACACGGTAAAAACCTCCCAGTCCACACTGTAAACGTGGTTGGTGTTAGGAAGGGCATCCAGCTGTAGAAAACCCGCCAGACAGTCCTATACAAGCAAGACAACCAATCTTGCCTCAAGTGGGAAAATTACCATCCAAACCCATGCTAGCGTGGAAGATGGACGTTAAACGATGATGATGATGATGATGATGATATATATATATATATATATATAAATATATATATATATATATATATACATATATATATATATATATATATAAATATATATATATATATATATATATACATATATATATATATATATATATATATATATATATATATACATATATATATATATATATATATATACATATATATATATATATATATATACATATATATATATATATATATATATATATATATATATATATATACATATATATATATATATATATATATACATATATATATATATATATATATATACATATATATATATATATATATACATATATATATATATATATATATATATATATATATATATATATATATATATATATATACATATATATATATATATATATATATACATATATATATATATATATATATATATATATATATATATATATATATATACATATATATATATATATATATATATATATACATATATATACATATATATATATATACATATATATACATATATATATATATACATATATATACCTACATATATATACATATATATACATATATATACATATATATACATATATATACATATATATATATATATACATATATATATATATACATATATATATATACATATATATACATATATATATATATATATACATATATATACATATATATACACATATATATATATATATACATATATATACATATATATACATATATATACATATATATACATATATATACATATATATACATATATATACATATATATACATATATATATATATATATATATACATATATATACATATATATATATATATATATATATATATATATATATACATATATATATATATATATATATATATATATATATATATATATATATATATATATATATACATATATATACATATATATATATACATATATATACATATATATACATATATATATATACATATATATACATATATATACATATATATACATATATATACATATATATACATATATATACATATATATACATATATATATATATATATATATATACATATATATATATATACATATATATATATATACATATATATATATATATATATACATATATATATATATACATATATATATATATACATATATATACATATATATATATATACATATATATACATATATATATATATACATATATATACATATATATATATATATACATATATATACATATATATACATATATATATACATACATATATATATATATATACATACATATATATATACATATATATGTGTGTGTGTGTGTATGTAAGTAAATTTTATTTCAATTAGGAATTTCTTCTAGAAATGGGTAAAATCTTCTGGAAAGATCTGATGATTTCATTTGAATAAAACAATATTAGTCCTGTAAAAGTAATTTCTATTGGAAATATAGCTAAGTACTGTCTTTCTTTTATGTATTGAGTACCTTATTTTATCTGATCATTCTATTTAAATGTTCATATGGAAGTCATTGAAAGATAATTTGTTAGGAGCTGTTGGTGATGTGAGTGGATGGACAATAAGACCACCAAGACAGTTAGAAAAAGAATTGATGAGAAGATGAAAGATTCCAAGAATGGCAAAGAGTGAGGTGTATGGTAGCAGAAGGAGCAACTCATCAAGTTTACAAAGCAACCAAGAGGACTGCAATGAAAGAAGTAGCAAGAGCATAAGAGGCACATAAAATAATTGTTTCTACTTTTGGCACAAGGCCAGCAATTCACCAGTACATTACTGGTACTTTATTTTATCGACCCTGTAAGGATGAAAGGCAAAGTTAACGTCGGCAGGATTTAAACTCAGACCATAAAAGGACGTAACTCTTTGCTGGAAAGCATGGCGTCAGACGCTCTACCGATACTGCCAATCCACCACATAAAATAATATGTAGAGAACAAATGAATTTAAAGCAGAATCAGAGAAGCAATTAGCGAGAGGGGAGACAGAGAGAGAGAGAGGGGGGAGACAGAGAGAGAGAGAGAGAGAGAGAGAGAGAGAGAGACTGAGATGTGACAGGAGTAAACTGCTTGAAGGATGAAGTGGAAGAAATTTTTGTAGACAGAGATGAAATTAAAGAAAGGTGGAAAAGATATATGGGAAGATTTTGGTGACCACATAGAGTGTAATCCAGTTCTTGAATTGGAGGAGGAGATAACTGAAAAAGAATTTGAGGATGCAAATTTCACTGACAAGGTATCGGTCAATCCAAGGCTTACCCACGATAAAAAAAGAAAAAAAGAAGGGAGAAAAAAACCTTCATAGAAATGAAAACAAAAACTCATGTAAATATAAATAGATATGTGAGACAACAATGTGGAATGTAGCTGTGTTGCAAGAAAAGTTATTGCCCTTAGATTGCTTATTAAGGCTATATATATACACACATATATATATATATATATATACACACACACACATATATATATATATATATATCATGCAGGGAAAAGCGGATGTAAAATAATGATGATGATATATATATATATATATACAATGATATTAAATAAATGGAAACAATATTTATAAAACCATATTTATTCAATTATATATATTTCAAGGGTACCAAAAACTTTGGTACGCTTTCATCAGATAAAATACAAAGTGTGTTTTATAAATTTTGACATAGCCAAGGAAACATACCTTATCAGTTGAATTTTCCTTGGATATAATTAAATATGGTTTTATAAATATAGTTTCCATTTATTTAATATTTACTTCAGAATCTGGCGAGTGCTCTGAATCAGTTATAAACATTTATATTTGTTGAATTTACAACAAATTAAATATCTCTTCTACTTATATATATATATATACATATATATATACACACACACATATATATATATATACACACACACACAAACACACACACATATATATATATAGTAATAATAATAAATTTGTAGACTAAAATCCAAAGAGGGCTCGATAAGGATAAATATATATCAAATATATAAGAACCGTAGAGCAAATATTTATTAAAATAACAGATTAAAGTTTAAGCAAAGAATCGCTGCTTTCACCCTTAACGGGATCTTCTGAAACTAACAAAGTCAATCTGTGAACGCAGAAGTGAATATTTCAAAAAACGTTGCAACCGGAGGAAGACAGGAAGACGATACTTTGGTTCATGGAAACGTTCCCTGGCAAAGAACGGGGAAAAACGAATATAATACGTCATTATTTGGAGCGGTGAAAAACAATTACACGCAAAGACAAAACCACGTTTATGGTATAAAAGAAGTCGTATAATAATATTCTCTTAGGTGGTTCATAGAGACGTTCTCTGGCAATGAACGGATAAAACGAAGATAATACGTCATATGTGGAACGTGGAGAACAATTGCACGCAAACACAAAACCACGTAAATAGTATAAATGAAGTCGTAGACTAAAATTCTAACTAGGAAACCGAATGATTCTCGGCTTCAGAGTTAAGAATAAAGTAAATAAAATACAGAGGTAATTGAAATTAAATAAATACATACACGCATCCATATACGTACATACACAAGCATACGCGAAAAGACTCGCCATAGGTATACAAATACACGCACATATAAATGTGTGTGTGTGTGTGTGTGTGTGTGTGTGTGTGTGTGTGTGTGTGTGTGTGTGTGTGTGTGTGTGTGTGTGTGTGTGTGCGCGCGTGCGTGTATACAAATAATTAAATAAACGTATATAAATAAATAAATACGTATATAACAAGCGCACACACATACCTACATGTAAATACACATATGTTCGGAGACGTACGTCAACCAAAACACGAAGTACGCATATACACACACCCTACATACGTACGAACCCACATACTCACACAGACGCAAAACTCACGTATACACATAACCAAAAGCATATGTACCAGAATATATAAAATATACGCCATAACATATACAATCAAATATACGTAAGAGAAAGTATACGTCCCTTCACAAAACATACAGGTAATATATACTTACCTATGCAAATAAGTAAGGTATAAACATAACATATACTTAGCTACCACATCAAGACGTAAAATATCCGCGTATAGATCGTATTATCCGTTAGGGTATAATGTGGGGCTGTAATACAGGAAAGTTTTGTGCAATTTATGTTTACAAGCCGAAATTGCCTCAGATTTTTTGTTTAAGATGTGGTCTGTGGCGTAGAGTATTTCCAGGGCCTCAGCGGCGCAGAGGTCGGTCACATGGTCTTTTATTTCCGTTATACGATCTAGCTCCCGCTAGGATCTCCCAGTGTAACTTATATTGGGTGTGGTTGTCTTTAGACTCCAGATATAAGCTGAAAGTGACGTCATATTCCTTCTTAGAGGGTAACGAAAAGAATGGGTATGCATGTAAAGACGCTGCTTGAATCTATTGGCAGTTAACCCTATGTAGGCCCTACGGGACGTGGGTGTTTCAACCTTACATTTGTAGACAATGTTACTAGAGAGGCATTTCTCGGATAGGGGGCAATCAACCCGATTCCTACAATTACAGGTAGTACTAACTACAGGGTTGCACGTGTTCCTACGGCTAGGTAGTTTAGCTAAATTTGAAGCTGTGATGTTATGTGCAAGGTTAGGAGTCGTAGAGTAAGAAATTTTAAGAGTATTTCTATTAAAAATTTTACTATATTTATGTGTAGGCGGAAAATGCTTCGTAATAAGGGATAGAAAGATCTTAGCTAATGGTGTGGCTACCTCCATATTATATGGTGGGTTATACCATATAATGCGTCGGGATCTATTTCTTCTAGGTCTATTCTCGTACTCTGTATATGCTACCTTATCGACAAATCCACTCCGAGCAAGAGCTTCATTGTAATATGTGGAATGGTCGTTGAAAATATGCTCGTTAGTAGATAGACGGGAAAGCCTCAAAGAAACATTTCTTACCAGGTTCTTGGTTATGCTGGCAGGATGGTTAGAATGCTTACTTATGTAATTAAGCGTATCATTCGGCTTTCTATACGGGTAATACAAGCCATTCGATAAATTGAGGGTAAGGTCGAGGTAAATAACGACCGAGAGGTTGGCCTCAACCTGTATAGAGAGGTTGAAGCCTTTAAAGAAGGCTGAGTTCTTTTCTGAACCTGTCGCAAGCACGTTGGCCGCACTTAGTCATGGTCAAAAGACCATCATCACGGTGCAAACCACCGCCCACGATGGGGAATTCGTCCTTGATAGAGAAAAGAAGGAAAAGTCCGATAAGATCAGTAACCTCCGCAGAATCGCTGGCGCCCATACTCACGTCGAATGGGGTACTATTAGATTTTTTAATCCAAATAGAGTCGTCGAAATTAATCACCGCCTTACGGGCATTCAGGATGACATTAACTTGGAAATCCTTAACCACTGTGAGTGTTTTAGCGAAATTGATAGCTCTAAGGAGAAGTGGTAAAGTGATGACGGAGTAGTAATTATTGATGTCGAATTGGATAAAACGGCAATGTTCCTTGTTGCATATGCCGTTGAACCAATCAATCACCGTGAAAGAATTGTTCCACAGTGCAAGAGGGGCCAAACTTCTAATTTCAGGTATAATTCTATCAAGAATCCTTTTACTAAGTCTACCTAAATCGGACTTCGTAGGGTTAATAAGCCGAATAGAGGGGTTGTTCAGAAAATTGGATTTGTGATCCTTCAGGGTAAAGTGGGGAGAAATAGGATCCAGAGGTTCGGTCCGGTCCAGGATGTTGAGTCAGATGTGATTTTAAACCCAGCATCGTTAATTTCATTAATGACGCACCGATTAGTTTTACGGTAATCCTTAGTTACAGCATTATGTAGTAGCTGATGGTAAGTACTGCGCCCCACTTGATATAGGTTGCCAGTTTTGTCGGAATGGAGGTGCACGGCATTAGAATCCTTAATAGAACGAATTCTATTCTTCAGGTCCTGCTGGAAGGAATTGCTCCTATTCCGAAATTTGATACTCCGTATGAGTTCCAAGACATCATTTTCGAAGGGTAGCAATGCTGGGTTACACGGAGGGTTATTATAGGTTTTAAACCCAAATTTATCCTGTTTGTTGTCTGCTTTTCGCTGATTATCGAAATAAAAGGCACGCCAACGCAACCTTTTAATGAACGCGTCCGTTTTCTGTATCAGGAGGTTTAGGTATGTTTTCCTGCTTGGTACGGGTATGTTCTTTGTAGAAATATTCAGATGTTATTTCTGCATGATGAATATAAGCCAATAGAGTGCTCAACCGAGGGAGCCAAATAGTAATAATAATAAATTTGAAGACTAAAATCCAAAGAGGGCTCGATAAGGATAAATATATATCAAATATATAAGAACCGTAGAGTAACCACTCTATACAGGTTGAGGCTAACCTCTCGGTCGTTAATTACCTCGACGTTACCCTCAATTTATCGAATGGCTTGTATTACCCGTATAGAAAGCCGAATGATACGCTTAATTACATAAGTAAGCATTCTAACCATCCTGCCAGCATAACCAAGGACTTGGTAAGAAATGTTTCTTTTGAGGCTTTCCCGTCTATCTACTAACGAGCATATTTTAAACGACCATTCCACATATTACAATGAAGCACTTGCTCGGAGTGGATTTGTCGATAAGGTAGCATATACAGAGTACGAGAATAGACCTAGAAGAAATAGATCCCGACGCATTATATGGTATAACCCACCATATAATATGGAGGTGGCCACACCATTAGCTAAGATCTTTTCCCTTATTACGAAGCATTTTCCGCCTACACATAAATATAGTAAAATTTTTAATAGAAATACTCTTAAAATTTCTTACTCTACGACTCCTAACCTTGCACATAACATCACAGCTTCAAATTTAGCTAAACTACCTAGCCGTAGGAACACGTGCAACCCTGTAGTTAGTACTAACTGTAATTGTAGGAATCGGGTTGATTGCCCCCTATCCGGGAAATGCCTCTCTAGTAACATTGTCTACAAATGTAAGGTTGAAACACCCACGTCCCGTAGGGCCTACATAGGGTTAACCGCCAATAGATTCAAGCAGCGTCTTTACATGCATACCCATTCTTTTCGTTACCCTCTAAGAAGGAATATGACGTCACTTTCAGCTTATATCTGGAATCTAAAAGACAACCACACCCAATATAAGTTACACTGGGAGATCCTAGCGGGAGCTAGATCGTATAACGGAAATAAAAGACCATGTGACCTCTGCGCCGCTGATTCCCTGGAAATACTCTACGCCACAGACCACATCTTAAACAAAAAATCTGAGGCAATTTCGGCTTGTAAACATAAATTGCACGAAACTTTCCTGTATTACAGCCCCACATTATACCCTAACGGATAATACGATCTATACGCGGATATTTTACGTCTTGATGTGGTAGCTAAGTATATGTTATGTTTATACCATTACTTATTTGCATAGGTAAGTATATATTACCTGTATGTTTTGTGAAGGGACGTATACTTTCTCTTACGTATATTTGATTGTATATGTTATGGCGTATATTTTATATATTCTGGTACATATGCTTTTGGTTATGTGTATACGTGAGTTTTGCGTCTGTGTGAGTATGCGGGTTCGTACGTATGTAGGGTGTGTGTATATGCGTACTTCGTGTTTTGGTTGACGTACGTCTCCGAACATATGTGTATTTACATGTAGGTATGTGTGTGCGCTTGTTATATACGTATTTATTTATTTATATACGTTTATTTAATTATTTGTATACACGCACACACACACACACACACACACACACATATTTATATGTGCGTGTATTTGTATACCTATGGCGAGTCTTTTCGCGTATGCTTGTGTATGTACGTATATGGATGCGTGTATGTATTTATTTAATTTCAATTACCTCTGTATTTTATTTACTTTATTCTTAACTCTGAAGCCGAGAATCATTCGGTTTCCTAGTTAGAATTTTAGTCTACGACTTCAGTTATACCATTTACGTGGTTTTGTGTTTGCGTGCAATTGTTCTCCACGTTCCACATATGACGTATTATCTTCGTTTTATCCGTTCATTGCCAGAGAACGTCTCTATGAACCACCTAAGAGAATATTAGTCTACGACTTCTTTTTTACCATAAACGTGGTTTATTCTTTGCGTGTAATTGTTTTTCACCGCTCCAAATAATGACGTATTATATTCGTTTTTTCCCGTTCTTTGCCAGGGAACGTTTCCATGAACCAAAGTATCGTCTTCTTGTCTTCCTCCGTTTGCAACGTTTTTTGAAATATTCACTTCTGCGTTCACAGATTGACTTTGTTAGTTTCAGAAGATCCCGTTAAGGATAAAAGCATCGATTCTTTGCTTAAACTTTAATCTGTTATTTTAATAAATAAATATGTATATATATACACACACACACACACACACATATATACACACACACACACATATATATATATATATATATATATATATATATATATATATATATATATATATATATTGTAATAATAATAAATTTGAAGACTAAAATCCAAAGAAGGTTCGATAAGGATAATTATATATCAAATATATAAGAACCGTATAGCAAATATATATGCAAATATAAATGTAAAAGAATGAAATGAAATTTCATTTCTCATTCTTAGTACGGCTGATACTTAAATATAAGTATGTATACGTACATACATATATGTATTCAGACGTACAGTAGTATGTATATATATACATACATGCACACACATATATATATATATACGTATTGTTTTACCGAACATTTATTATAATGTTCGGTTTGTTTGTAAACAAACAGCCCAAACAGTGTTCAGCAACCATCGTCGCCCTTTTGTTCAACACTGACAAAGGAACGATGAACTAGTTTCAAGCTTATTAGCTATCGCCAGCATTGTATCCTTCCTGTCAGATGTTTGAACGTTTGAAAGTATATACTTTCCTTATGCATATGAACGGCTGAGCAGCCTAATTTGCATATCGAGTGAGTTAGTCGGCCGGGCGTACCGAAAACTATAAATGGAAAAGAATGAAATTAAATTTCATTTTTCACTCTTAGTACGGCTGATACTTAAATATAAGTATGTATACGTACATACATATATGTATACAGATGTACAGTAGTATGTTTATATATATATATATATACATACATGCACACATACATATATGTACGTATGGGTTTACCGAACATTTATTATAATGTTCGGTTTGTTTGTAAACAGGCAGCCCGAATTAAGCCGTACAGTGTTTGGAAACCATAATCGCCCTTTTGTTCAACACTGACAAAGGAACGATGAACTAGTTTCAAGCTTATTAGATGCGGATGATATTTGTTCGCAAGATTACTGTCTAGGAAAAATTAACAGTAGTTTTATTTTTTAACATATATTCATCAAACTTGGGTCAGTTTGTCTTCATGACTTGTTCTTTCGATTTCACTCGATAAACCCGCCATTGGCTTTGATGACGGCCTCAAGGCGGCCTCAGAACCGGCTACAGGCCTTCGTCACTGTCCCCCGACTTAGGCCCCTAAAGGAACTTGTGATCCTGGCCTTCAGATCGTCTTTCGTATTGCAGCTAGATCTGTTGGTGTTTCGTTCCACTGCGCCCCACACAAAGAAGTCGAGGGGGTTGCAGTCAGGCGAGCTGGGAGGCCAGATGTCAGGTGAAGTGTAGTCGACGAAGTTCTCTGACAGCCAGGCTTGGATCTTTCGGCTGGTATGGCAGGGCGCTGAGTCTTGCTGCCACACATACGGCCTACCTGCAGCCTAATGAGCTTTTCATCCACACCTTTCTCCCTCGCAATGGCACGCATCGATTTGCTAGGTTCATTGTTGATGATATCCTGAACTTCAGCGACGAACTCGGGCGTTCTGAAGGCGTCAGATCGTTGATCATGTGTTTTCGTCTCTGATGTTTTTTCGTCTCTGATGTTGCTTCGTAGTCGAATCCTGAATCTTCCAATTCCTTTCTGGCCTTTTCCACCATTCTCCTGCTGACGCTGAGAACGTCTGAAATTTCCTTATTTGTCCTCCCGGCGCGGATTCCAAGAAGAACTCCGTGTCTCTTCATCAAATTTGGAGGTTCAAAATTATTCATAATCAATTATTCTGAAAATAAATAATGGAAATATAGTCACTGTTTTTATGAAGACAAGAGTGACAACGGAAGTAAAAAGAATTTGCATAAAATTAGCAGTTGAAAATTGCGAACAAATATCGTCCGCACCATATATATATATAGGAACGATCGACTTTCGTCAAATCGGACCGAGGAAACAATGTTTCAGTTGGTCTTTCCAATTGCTAATACTATCTATATATATATACATATATATATAAATATATATATATATATATATATATATATATATATATATATATATATATATATATATATATATATATAAAAATATATATATATATATATATATATATATACATATGTATATATACATATATATATAATTTTTTGCAAGCTCCATGTCCTTCTTTCCTGTGTAATATATTTGTCTGACTCTAGCCTATTCAACCACAATGCCAGACAGCTATTTACCCATGAAACATTGTTTGTAATACAGTACAATGGTCTACCGCTGCCCACCATCTAATATAACCTTTTAATATAACTTAAGACTGACTTTAGCAACTTTGCCATATAACTACAATAATAACTTCTTTGATAATAGCTTACTCATTTTTACTTCTTCTTTAATGTATATATGAATTAATATACATTTCACTTCACTCATTAGTGAATTAATATACATTTCACTTCACTCATTAGTTCCCAGGTTTTATCCTACTGCATGGCATCTTGGGCAAGTGTCATTTACCCTTATCTTGGGTTAATTGATGACTTATGAGTGAATTGGGTAGATGGAAACTATGAAAGCTAGTTGGATGGACTGTACTTATAATTCAGATTAGCAGCCTTGCCACACACTATGTCATGCTGAATTTCCCTGAAAATTACATTAAAGATACACATGTTAGTGGAATGCTTAGCCACTTACATGTTAATTTCATGAGTCGACTGTTCTGTTGTTGGCACAATTGGAATATTTCTTCTTCTTGAGAGGGCTGTGGGGGACAGAGTCCTCAGACACACCTTCCTGTGGATCCTATCAGAAGTAACCATCACTAAATAACATCAACTAAGTTTATGGATGTTATCCAGCCATCATGCTCATGCTCTACCTCTTTATCTCTTACCAGTTGACTTTGCCCATAGAATCTCTTCGGCAATTTTCCTTAGACATTTTAACTATATATCCACAGTAATAGGTATGTGATCTCTCAGTCCAGAGAAGTAGCGTCTCTACTTGAAGCAACTCCCTAATATCCTATCTATGCACCCTACTGAGGAAAGTTACTTCCAAGACCCTTTGAAGGAACCCCCTTTTCAGCCATTTGTATTTGCAATTGTATTCTTTAAGTTAATACTCAAGATTCATGTCCTTAGATGAGGATTGGCATGAACACCAAATTGGAATCTTCTTGGTTGAAATAGATGGAGGTCCATTCCTTGTAATACACACACACGCACACACACATATATATATATAGTTAAAAAGTGAAGGTAAAAATGCACAGAAGTATATTTAAAGATTTTTTTTTTTTAATTCAACAGAATGAATAATTTTATAATTGTTGCATTAAAAATAACCAGTTTTGATTGATATAACAATCTTATCAAATGATATTAAATATTTTTTTAAATGTTTGTTTCATGTATTGTGTGAGCAATAAAATCCATGAAAAATACATTTTTTTAGATATTTAATATATAATATTTGATAAGATTGTTATACTAATCGAAACCAGTTATATTTACTGCAACAATTATAAAATTATTCATTCTGTTGAATTAAAGAAAAAATAATCCTTAAATATACTTCTGTGCATTTTCACCTTCATTTTTTAACTATAACCTTTGTTTTGTATAGAACTTCACCCTGCCCTTTTCAACTATTTATATATATATATATATATATATATAGAAAATTAAATTAAGGGTGTCATGTCCGAGAGACATGACACCCTTAATATGTAGAATATGCTCAAAGATTCCAATGAATAGATCCGAGCATTTTATATCAACTAGAAATTGATTGACATATATATATCTAAAATAAACATATGAAACAATCACAGGGGATAATTTGTAAAGTGGGTAAGTACACACAGCTAGGTAGTTAACTAATTAATGTTTAACTAGAACTTCAAATATAGATACCTTTTAAAATGATTAATCTTCCTTGTATATATTTCATTAAAGAAATATATTTCGCCATCAATCGGTAAATCACAGTAGTCAAATACCGGATTTTCAATAAGGGAGAAGATTTAACTATCTGTGTTTACACAGCAAATGCAAATCTGCAAATAACCCATAGCACGTGTTGCATTTTTTAAAAAATACACATATCGTACCAGCGTCATCCCAGTGGCGTGAATAGGATTATCGACAGCTAGAAATAGCAGCCAAGTCCTTTCAACTGAGTTAGCTCTACAATTAAGGGGCCGTATATATATCCAAAATTAAATTACGGGTGTCATGTCCGAGAGACATGCGCCATATCCACTGTAGAATATGCTCAGTTACCTACTTAGCTGTGTGTACTTACACACTTTACAAATTATCCTCTGTGATTGTTTCATATGTTTATTTTAGATATATATCTCAATCAATTTCTAGTTGATATATATATATATATGAGAAAGGGTAGGGGTAGTTTATATGATACTTGTATTCAAACTGCTATGCTACAAAAGATTTGAGGTAGCTAAAAAGAAATGAAGTATGGGGTCATTTTAAGATGGATAAAAGTATACAAGGAAGAATGATGCATACTGGCAGATCTAAATTTTGTCTCACTTCTCTGCTTTTTCCCTATTATCACCTACATACTCATTTCATCCTTCATTTATGCACAGCTGGGTCTTCTGTAGTAATGCATGTTACTGTCATACTGAATTGCTATTTACACACAAACATCATACAATCTGTCTTTCACTAAGAAGGAGAAACTCTTTGCTATCCACTTATTTTTAAGAGGATCATAAGTGTCAGCATCCTCACACATGCTTTCCATATGATCATAACAGAAGCAACTATCACCAAATGATCTGGCTGGATACCCAAGCTATACCAACAGAGGTTATATATGTGTGTATGTGTGTGTGTGTAAGATGTATATTCAAATAATGGAAAAAAAAAAATATCATTTGAAATATCTATGAATTTATTATGAACTGATTGAAAAATATAATTGTACATTTTTATTCTCTTAATAGAAAGATTGGAACAAAGATCCTCCAAATGTCGACTTCCTTGAAATTGAAGTAGAGAATGAACAAAAGGAAGAAGTAAATATAAAATTGCCTTTTTACCTTTCATAAATTGTTCTCACTCCTTCTTCTTCTTCTTCTTCTTCTTCTTCTTCTTCTTCTTCTTCTTCTTCTTCTTCTTCTTCTATGTTAGCTGCTTGCATGGGTTAATCCAATGACCCTGAACGGAAGGTGATTATTTTATCATGACAGGGAAATGTCTTCTCCATTCTGTCTGCCAGGGCTGTTGGGGGCCAGTGGGTGGGTCCCCATTTGCTCATAATATTGAGAGATGGGGAGGGCGAGAGAGATGGAGGCGATGACAGTGGGAGTTCGGCTCTTCTGGTGTAAGTGTGTGTGTGTGTGTGTGTGTTTTGGCCCCAATGACAATTGTGACATGTATTACTAGTTTCTTGAATTATATCTACTATATTGAAGCTAGTGAATGATAGCTCCAATATGAATGGGAGTTCCAAAACATCCAGAAAAAGACGACTAGATTCATTGGCATAAAGATACTTAAGACATATTCCATTCTCTGGCACACAGATATGTTGTGTTCTTTTTCTGCCTCTTTTTTTTACTGCTACTGCGATGGTCTTTGTACCTTAGAGCTTGCTGATGTTGTGCCTTCTTCCCTATGCCTTGTCCTTCTATATTTATAGTTACATTTGTCTATTTAATTATTTGGAGATAATATTCACACTATATTTAATCAATTCAAATCCCGCCGAGGTTGACTTTGCCTTTCATCCTTACGGGGTCGATAAAATAAAGTACCAGTAATGAACTGGGTTATTGCTGGCCTTGTGCCTAAAGTAGAAACACATATATTTAATCAATTCAAACTGTTTCTTGGAGCATGTCACCATCATAATTCTAACTGTTCCTGTTGACATCATGACTGCTGGTGTTCATTTTTTCAGATAGTCTTGACTAAAGAATTCCTCTTTTTTTTTCCAGTTGCGACGCAAAATGATTGATGGTAAAACTGGTACAATGGACATACAATCCTATGTTGTATCTCCGGATGGTGTAAGTATTCTTACTTCATATGTTTAACCCTTTAGCATTTAAACTGGCCATATCTAGCCAGAATTCTCTCACCTCTTTCTGTTTAAACTGGCCATAATTGGCTGTTCATACTAACTTTAAGGTATTGGTCTCAAAATATATATCATATAGAGTAATGTAAATGCTAAAGGATTAAACATTGATATTTATTAGATATACACTCATGATTAAGGATTTGAGCACTTGCAAAATTATTGATTATTTTAAATGTAAAATCTGTAAAAATCTGTTATAAATTAATTCCCATAGTCATGTTTTTTTTTAGTGGGGGAGAGGGATGGCAGTAGAGTTTATTTTATTTGCATCCCTTTTCTGCTTCTTCATTCGAATTTTCAAAATTCATATGCAAACTTCATTTTCATTATAGTTTTTCCATGTACAGCATCTCAATTTTATATGTGATGAATAAATAGATCAGCTACATTGTAAAATAAAAATGCTAAAAATTAAAGCTCACCCAGACATTGGAAAAGCATAATTTATTGTCACAGTAGACTCCAAGCCTCTCAGTCCCTGCCATTACATTTTTAAAAATCAACTACAGACACATTTATCCTGCTCTGACTGAATTTATATTGCGTACCTCTGCTGTGACCACCACCATAATCTCCAGAAACACAGAATTAGAGTAGACAATACAAAGAGTACATGTTTCACTGCACAATTTATCAATGGGTCTCTTATAAGTGAAGGCATGCTATATCTGGAACCATAGATCTGTGTGAGGATGTTGATTTATTTGGCAGAGACTTCACCTGGGACTAGTCAACAACAACAAATGAAAGTAGTCTTTATTTTAAAAATATATTAAATATATAATTTGCATTAAAAATTAAAAGATATTTAAAAATTAAAAGATATTAAAGATATTTTTAAGAGAATATTTCCCTCTGGAAGAATAAATTTACAACATGGATATCCACACAATTTTACATCCGGATATTTACCATCCACATACACATACACCAACATCCATTCAGAAACTTGGACACACACAGACACTTGCACCAGTCTCGCATGCATGCAACTACACATTTCACATGAACCCACATCACCTACAGACATATCATGCATCCCCCTCTCTTAACCATACAAACACACACACACACACACGCGTACACATCTAAACATACAGCCACACACCGCCTCCAGATTTGACGCAATCTCATCTCACCCCATCCGACCCTTTCCATCCACACACACACACACACACACACACAAACACCAATACAGAAACTATACACGCACAGACATACACTCCACTCCAACACACACAATGGTTTTTTAAAACCCACAATCATATATACTCACTTCCTCCCAGACTCTCACACTTACATCCACACATACACATACACACTTACATCTACACACACACACACACACACATTACCTTCCGCCATCCCTGTTCAGACTCCAATTCTCTTGCTCCTCATAGCTATATATACATAGCTATATATATATATATATATATATACATTATATACATAGCTATATATATAATGTATATATATATACATATATACCCGTCTTACCCATGCTAGCGTCGAAGATGGATGTTAAACAATGATGATGATGATGTGTTCAAATTGTAAGGGACCAGGTTCGCTAAGATGAAAAAAATACTAACTATGGACAATAGGGTTTGCCAGATTCAATTTAAGAATAAATCAAGAAAATAAATAGAAACTGGAATTGTGTTAACTACCGATCACCCATACAGCATTTGGCTATGCTGTTTCGCAAATTAATTGTGAAGAGAATTACCAATTCTTGCTCATCAGTGGGTGAAAATTAGTAAGCTCCTCACTTCTAAGAATATCAGACAACTGAATAGTGTGCATATATATAATAACGCACATGGTATCATAAATTAGCGTGTCTCACAAACTCGCACCACTTTCATGCGCATCACGTGGCCATACCAACATAGTCTTCTCTCAAATAAACAGCATCTGATCCCTCTTATTTCTAATTTCTCACTTAGTTCATTTATGCTTTGCCGTTCACGTATATTACTATTACACATCCAACGGAGCATGCATGCTTCGTTCCTTTCCAGTCTACGCAGATCCTCTGCATGCAATGCCCATGTTTACATGGCAATGTAGCATTGCTGTTCGTATACAGGCATCATATAATCTGCCTTTCATTTTTAGAGAGAAACCTTTTGTGGCCAATAGTGGTATAAGCTCTCTGAACTTTTTCCATCCCGT
>CAXHJY010000535.1:15000-20000 GCA_964016885.1 Eledone cirrhosa | reverse complement strand
CTATCTCTACAGTTGCATTTGTTAACTTGTATATTATTTATGCTATTATCAGTAGTTTTTAAGTTCCTATTATTTATTCTATTAATATTTTGTGCTAAATTTTTGGTGGATGAATAGGTTAATTTAATTGTATGCCTATTGAAGATTGAGTGGTACCTATGTGTTCTAGGGAAGCGATTATCAAGAGCTTTGAAAAATAATTTAGCGATGTGGGTTTTAATGTTTAGTGAGAAAGGGGGGGCAAACCAAATTATGTTCCTAGTTCTATTTCTTTTTTGTCCTTTGGAATTATTGTAATGCTTTCTATTATAGTTGTTAATGTTGTTGCCATAATTAAAAAAGTTGTTACTTTGTTTAGTTTGTTTATCATTATCTATGTACACAATCTTATCAGCATACCCTGCCCTAGCTAGTGCATCATTATAGTATTGGGCCTTTTCGTCAAAAATCTTTCTATTCGACGAGATCCTAGAGATACGCTTTTGGACTGAGTTTACTATAGTGTTTTTGACAGATCTGGGGTGGTTAGAGTTAAAGTTGACATAGTTTAAGTTTTCATTCAACTTGTGAAAAGGATAGTGGAGACATGTGTTGAGATTTAATGTTATATCTAGGAAATTGACTATTCTATGGTTGTTCTCAATTTCTATTTTAAGGTTAAAGTAATTAAAAAATTTTGTAATTTGTTTACATTTTCTATTTAGTTCAGGGTTATTATTATTAATGAGTAAAAGCATGTCATCCCTATATAAACCTCCGGTAGTACCAGGTATTTTCCTATGTAGCGAATTGATTAAAAATAAGCCCACAAGGTCAGTTACTTGAGCTGAGTCGGAAGATCCCATAGTTATGTCAAAATTGCTATCTCTATCTGCTCTGGTCCATAATTTGTCATCAAATTCTATCAAAGTTTTCCTAGCCGATAATATAATATGCATTTCTTTGCCTAGTTAGGTCCGTATGTTTGAATGCGTAATTTAGTGCCTTATTTAGTAGACTAGGGGTAATAGAAGAATAATAGTTAGCTATATCAAGTTGAATAAACCTATTATTATTGTCATATTTAATTTGCCTAAACCACTCAACAACCTCTCCGGTTCCCTTCCACAAGCTCAGGTTAGATACATAATCCAAGTTCTTAATTTGCAGTATCACCCTGTCAAGAATGTTTTTGCTTAATTTGCCAGGTCCGATTTTGAAGGTGCGATTAATCTAACTGGCAGGTCAATCTCAAAATTCCTCTTGTGGTCCTTCATATTGATCTTCGGTTTCCTGGGCACAAAAGGTTGTGTTCTGTTCTCAATTTCCAACTCATGCATTATACAAGATGCTTCAACATTCATTTTCACAAGTTCGGTCTTATCTGCTACCTTGTATTTTTTCCTCAGCTCTTTCAGTATGAGGCCATTATACATGTCTTTCTGCACTCCATAGAGGTTGTTGGTCTTGTCAGATTTCACCAAGATCTTCTCAGTTTTCTCTAAGCTCTCAATGTTATCCTTAATGCCTTTCAGATATTCCTGGCCTTTAAAGTTTCTCTTGAATTTGACCCCTTGTATGATAGAAATTATATCGTTTTCAAAGTCAGATAAAAGTTTGTTAGGGGTGGATTTCTTTTAGATTTGAAAACTTTGTTTAAGTCCGAGATATTTTCGTCTGCATTAAATTTATCAAAGTGGAATGCACGCCACCTGATTCTCCTTATAAAAGAGTCAGATTTATCTATTAGTTGTTTTACAAAGTCTTTGTTTCTAGGTAGAGGTATGTCTTTTAGAGAGGAAGTAATCTTAAAGAATTCCATTTTTCAGTTATAATATAAAGCGCTCAACAGTATTGGAGCAAGATACATGTAAAGTTGTTGGGTTACAACTAGTAAATATTTATAACTGATATAAAAGCACTCGACAAATACTTGGAGTATATTTACAATATTAAATAAATGGAAAACTATATTTATAAAACCATATTTATTTCATTATATATATTTCGGGGATATCATATTAACAATATGCTATGCCTTCATCAGACAAAATACAATATAAACAGTTTTATAGATAAATATATTCGACATACCGTAATAAACATCAACTTCATTTGAAGAGGTTCACTCTAGCAGTGAAAATACAGAGAGAAAGAAAGAGAGAGAGAAAAGAGGGAAATAAGAAAGAAAGAAAGACGAAACGAAGAAAAGGAAGAAAAAGAAGAAATGCATGGGACAAAATAGAGAGATGGAAAAATAGATAAAGCGAAGAGCTTCATGTAAAGAGACCGAAAGAGATATATATATATATATAGAGAGAGGAAATAGAGATAGATACATATATAAATATAGATATAGAAAAATTAGGTAGTGGGAGGTCATTTTGAGTAAGTGTATCAATGATGCATTTATTTATTTATTTATTTATTTATTTATTTATTTAGCTCAAGTATTAATGTAAGGGAGATATAGAGAGATATAGAGAGATATAGAGAGAGAAAAATTTAAAAATAGCCAGACATATTCGAGGCGTAGAAAACCCTATGTTTTAATGTATTAGTATTTATAAAACTTACACTATATTGTAAATATCAGTATTCCTGAATGAAACAAGTATTCACAATGCGTGAAAATTCATTATCTTATGTTTAGTTTTTTAAAAAATTCAAAAAAAAACTAAACATAAGATAATGAATTTTCACGCATTGTGAATACTTGTTTCATTCAGGAATACTGATATTTACAATATAGTGTAAGTTTTATAAATACTAATACATTAAAACATAGGGTTTTCTACGCCTCGAATATGTCTGGCTATTTTTAAATTTTTCTCTCTCTATATCTCTCTATATCTCTCTATATCTCCCTTACATTAATACTTGAGCTAAATAAATAAATAAATAAATAAATAAATAAATAAATGCATCATTGATACACTTACTCAAAATGACCTCCCACTACCTAATTTTTCTATATCTATATTTATATATGTATCTATCTCTATTTCCTCTCTCTATATATATATATATATCTCTTTCGGTCTCTTTACATGAAGCTCTTCGCTTTATCTATTTTTCCATCTCTCTATTTTGTCCCATGCATTTCTTCTTTTTCTTCTTTTTCTTCCTTTTCTTCGTTTCGTCTTTCTTTCTTTCTTATTTCCCTCTTTTCTCTCTCTCTTTCTTTCTCTCTGTATTTTCACTGCTAGAGTGAACCTCTTCAAATGAAGTTGATGTTTATTACGGTATGTCGAATATATTTATCTATAAAACTGTTTATATTGTATTTTGTCTGATGAAGGCATAGCATATTGTTAATATGATATCCCCGAAATATATATAATGAAATAAATATGGTTTTATAAATATAGTTTTCCATTTATTTAATATTGTAAATATACTCCAAGTATTTGTCGAGTGCTTTTATATCAGTTATAAATATTTACTAGTTGTAACCCAACAATTTTAAATATAACTTTACATATATATATATACATATATATATATATATATATATATATATATATATATATATATATACATATATACATATATATATATATATATATATATATATATATACATATATATATATATATATATATACATATATATATATATATATACATATATATATATATATATATATATATATATATATACATATATATATATATATATATATATATATATATATATATATATATACATATATATATATATATATATATATATATATATATATATATATATATATATATATACACATATATATATATATATATATATATATATATATATATATATATACACATATATATATATATATATATATATATATATATATATATACACATATATATATATATATATATATATATATATATATATATATATATATATATATACACATATATATATATATATATATATATATATATACATATATATATATATATATATACACATATATATATATATATATATATATATATATACACAATATATATATATATATATATATATATATATATATATACACATATATATATATATATATATATATATATATATATATATATATATATATATATATATATATATATATATATACACATATATATATATATATATATATATATATATATACACATATATATATATATATATATATATATATATATATATATATATACACATATATATATATATATATATATATATATATATATATATATATATATATATTACTCTTTTACTCTTTTACCTGTTTCAGCCATCCGGCTGAGGCCATGCTGGGGCACCGCCCTTGCTGCTACACACTTTATCTCCAGCCTGTATAGGTTGGCCACTGGTGTAGGAGGGAGTTTGTTGCTGCTGCCCTTAGGTTTCCCTCGTGTCTTGCTGTGGGCTCATCCGGGATCCTGGATAACAAGGTGTCGAGATGTTTCTTAAAGACATCCACCTCCACGTCATGCAAGTCTCGCAGATGCCTCGGCAGCCTGTTGAAGAGTTGAGGGCCCTTGAATCCCAGGCTATTGCAATACCTGCTCCTTATTCTAGATGTGGAAGACGGGACCTTTGGCACCACACAGTGACGTCCTGTTCGACGGTTGGTCCAGCTCCCAATGCCAAAGTTTGGTGCTAGTCCCTCCAGGATTTTCCACATGTAGATCACTGCGTATCTCTCCCGTCTTCGCTCCAAGGAGTAGAGGTTCAGTTCCTTCAGCCTCTCCCAGTAGCTTGTCTCCCTCATCTTGGCAATCCTCTTGGTGTAGCTTCGCTGGATTGCCTCAAGCTCTGTGTTTAGTTTGACACTATGGGGTGACCACAGCTGGGAGCAGTAGTCCAGGCGGCTTAGGACAAAAGTCCTCCACAGTGTCAACATGGTGTCTCGATCTCTTGTAAGGAAAGTCCTCAAGATCCAGCCAGCGAATCGTCTACATGCTGTCGCCACCTTCATGATGTGTGAAGAAAAAGATGCATCATCGCTCATGTCTATGCCCAGGTCTCGTATCGAT
>CAXHJY010000534.1:25000-27500 GCA_964016885.1 Eledone cirrhosa | reverse complement strand
TGGTGGTAGTGTTGTTGTAGTTGTTGGTGGTCGTGGTGGTCGTGGTGTTGGTGGTGGTAGTGGTGTTCGTGGTGGTAGTGGTGGTAGTGGTGGTCGTGGTGTTGGTGGTGGTAGTGGTGTTCGTGGTGGTAGTGGTGGTAGTGGTGGTCGTGGTGTTGGTGGTGGTAGTGGTGGTAGTGTTGTTGTAGTTGTTGGTGGTCGTGGTGTTGGTGTTGGTTGTGGTGGTAGTGTTGTTGTAGTTGTTGTTTGTGGTGGTGGTGTTGGTGGTGGTGGTGGTGGAGGAGGTGGTAGTGGTGGTGGTGTTTGTGGTGGTCGTAATGTTATTGTAGTTGGTGGTGGTGTGTTTGTGGTGTTGGTGGTGGTGGTGGTGGTGGTGGTGGAGGAGGTGGTAGTTGCGGTGGTGTTTGTAGTGGTGGTAATGTTGTTGTAGTTGGTGGTGGAGGTGGTGATCAGGTGGTAGTGGAGGTGCATTGGTCGGGGTGTTGGTTTTAGTGGAGAAGGAGGTGGTATTGAGGATGATGTTGCTGTTGTTGTTTGTGTCGGTAGTGGTTGTGTTGTTGTAGTTGGCGGTGCTGATGGTGGCGGTGGCGGTGGTGGTGGTGGTGATGTTTGTGATGTTTGTGGTGGTGGTGATTGGGTGGGAGAGGGGTGCATTGGACAGGGTGTGGATGGGGTTGTTATTGTGTGTAATAGTTGTGCGACTATGACGGTGGTGTTGGTGCTGTTGATGGTTGTGGTATAGGTGCCAGTGGTGGTCATGTTGTTGTAATTGGAGGCGGCGGTTCTGTTTATTGTAATGATGATGATGGTGGTGGTGACGGTGGTTGTGATAGTGATGGTGGTGGTGGTGGTGGTGGGGGCTGTTGAAGGAGGTGGTGGTAGTGGTGATGGTTGTGCTGCCTTTGTTGTTGTTGGTGGTGGTGGTGGTTCAGTTTGTAGTGATGATGATAGTAGTGGTGATGCTGGAGGTGTTGTAGATGGTTTTTGGTGTTGGATGTGGGGGTGTTGGAGGTGGTATTGGTTGTGGTGGTGGTGCTGATGGTGGTGGTGGTGATTGCATTAGTTGTGGTGGTACTGATGGTGGTTGTTGTGTTGGTGTCGATGGTGGGGGGTTGTATTGGTGGTGGTGGTGGTGGTGGTGGTGGTGGTGGTGGTGGTGGTGGTGGTGGTGGTGGTGGTGGTGACGGCGACGCTGACCACGCTTATGTTGTTGTTGGTGGTGGTGGCGGTGATAACAGTGGACTTCGGTAGTTAATGGTGTTTGGTATGGTGGTAGTTACATTTGAGTCTATATAATTTTATAGAACAAGATATTTTATTTTAAGTGGTAGCATTCCTGCGACAATTAATTTTCATTAGACATTAAACACCTTTACACATGACAAAGAAAGTACATTACAAGAAATCCCATAGGTTATAAAATAAATAGGATGGGTTGGGGTCTTAATATGTAATGTAAACTACTAATTCTGGTTTCAGAAAAAATCAACGGAGAAACCATAGAAAAATTTAGATTTTCAAATACTTAGCTTACCCCCGCTGTTATTTGGCACCCAAGCGTGCAGACACACACACACATACACATAGAGATGGCACGGTGGTATTTAGTTTCGCAGTGTAGCTTGCTTACGGATGTTTCCTATTTCACATAGAAATGTGATTTCACGGTTTATGACCTCTCACTCCAAAACAAACTCCAAACAGTTCTCAATATATATAGACGTGTCCTGGTAGCATTGTTTCTTTTGTAGTCTATTCACACACACATGGGATGGAATTGGAAAAAAATACTTATATATATATATATATATATATATATATATATATATATATATATATATATATATATATAAAATACTTATATATATATATATATATATATATATATATATATATATATATATATATATAGTATTAAGGGTACTATTTATGGTTATGTATGCAATAAAACCTTTGATGGTAATATATTATATATACACAAACCCTAAATAGTGAGAGATAGTCTTTAATTACTATCCTATTACCAGTAAGTTAAATAGCTCAATGTAATAACATCGGTTGTTATACAGAGCAGTTATATAGAGATTACATGTAATATATATATATATATATATATATGAGTTTTGCAAGAGATGTCAACATGAATGGACCTCTTATTTTTATCTAAAGACATTTTTTCCAATTCCATCCAGCCCGTCCCCTCAATCTATTTTATTTCTCATTCTTTCTTCTGATGAAGGACTAGCGTCCGAAACGTTAAGACCCTCTTCCTGCTATATCAAGCGTTAACCACCTAATATGTACCTTCCATATACTGTACCGATTGTGTTGTTATTTCTGTTTACCTTTTACATATATATATATATTCATACAGCTTGAAAGTAACACAGAGGAGACTGGGGTTAGCTGGACATGCTCACCGGCATTCAAAGTTGACACTGCATTCAGTGCTGCTGTGGGAGTCCCCTACACGGACATACTAGAAAAGGGAAACCGAAGA
>CAXHJY010000534.1:5000-7500 GCA_964016885.1 Eledone cirrhosa | reverse complement strand
AGGAGGAGAAGGAGGATGTTGTTGTCGGTGTTGGTCATGATGATGATGATGTTGTTTGTGATTATTATGATGATGATGATACTATTGTCACTCATCATGATGTTGGTGATGATGATGATGCTGTTGGTAAGAATGTTGTTGTTGTCGATGATGATGATGATGATGACAATAATGCCAGTACTGTTGTTGTCTATGGTGTTTATATTATAGATATATACATGTATATATACATGTATATATATATATGTATATACATGTATATATATATATATATGTATATACATGTATATATATATATATATATACATCTATATATACATATATATACACACATATATATATATATACATATATGTATATACATATATATACATATATATATATTTATATATATATATATATATATATATATATATATATACATATATATATACATATATACATATATATATATATATATATAATATAAGATCAAAAGATGGTTAAAAGAGTTCCATGTATTTTATTATGCGCATTTCAAAAACAAATATCATCATGGGATGATATTTGCGTTCTCATCAGATAAAATAGTGAGACATGATATGAAGCTAAAAAGACTTGCGAGCAGTGAAGTGTTAAATCAACATATGAAAAATAAAGTAAAATGGATATATGAGATTGGGAAAAAAAGGGAGGGGGAGGGGCGGGTTTGAAAAGGTAAGGAAGAGAAAGAAAGAAAATAAAGGATGACGGGTGAGGATTATAAGAAGGAAGGATGAGAGAGGAGGAGAAATGGGTGATAGAGAGAGAGAAATGGCGTTTAAAACTGAGAAAACACTGTCTCACAGAGAGAAATTAAAAAAAAACGTTGAAAGTTAATAGATAATTTTCAAAGATCTTGAAATTAAAAGTTAATGAGGTTTATGAATGGTGATGTTTATGATTAAAGAAAAAGGAATTAAGAATAGTATTTATTTAAGGTTTATATATTGAAGGGTTTAATAATATGTGCGAAAAAAAGTTTATTAATATGTATTATTAAAATAAAAATATTAAGGATATAATGTGAATGAAAGAGAGATTAAATGAATTATGAACTTAGAGGTATTAGTTAGGGTTTAAGTTTGTTTTTATGTATTGTAATATGTAAAAGTAAATAATAGGTTTAAAACGAGCACGGAAGGAGAGAAGAAAGAGGAAAATTTAAGGAAGAAAAAAAATATATAACGTCAAAAAGTATATATGTTTACAAAATTTACTAATGGTAATATTAGTATATATTAAAAAAATATAGTTTGTATGGCCAAGAATATAAGGAAAAAGGAAAATGCTATAGTGAGTAATAATATGAATTAAGAAGTAATTGAGAAGTAAAAGTTACAGATTAAAGATTAGAAATTAAAAAAGAAAAAAGGAAGAAAGGGAAAAGGATAAAAAGAAGAAAGATAGGGACCGCTAACGACATAGAATGAGTAAAATGTATAATATAATATACTGAAATAAGGTAGAAAGATGGGTATATTTGTAAAAGATATAAAAGCGTTTGAGAAAAGAAGATTTTAAACTAATTAGGTATTGAGATATTAGTTGTATACTTTATGGAAAGTTCTATGGGATTTATGCAAGCAGAGCGAAAATAAATACATACGTCTATTTATTATAGAATTAAAATTAGAGATAATGGTAAATTTCTCGGCTAGGCAGAGATTACATGTTCTGGATAGGGAAGAATTCCAGTTAGGAAAGGTGTTGCAAACCTTCCTCCAAGAGATGTTATAGTTAATATTTTTGTCTTTTAAGGACCATATGAGTTCCGAGAGTGCCGTGTTAGTTCTTTTAAGTTGGTATTTAAAAGACGAATTGTGATTATAAAATCTTGCTTTAAAGGAAGTCGAAGTGGAACCGAAAGAGGTAAAATAATTAGTACCAGTTATAACCTTACATTCATACACTAAGTTTTTATCAAGACATTGGTTATTAAGAGGACATTTAGTTCTAACAGGGCAATTACAATTACGATTAGAGAAATTACCAGAGTTATTAACAAGTGACCCAGTATTATTTGTAGAAGGAATTGGATTGGAGAAGTATTTACGATAGGAACTATAGTTTCCTGATTTAGATTGGTGTTATGAACATTCAACGAAGTAACGTTTGACGTCGTATTTAAATTTACTGAATCTAGCCTAGAGTTAACATTGACGTCGGGTTTACTATTGCTATTATTATGACGCTCAGTGTTGGATGGAAATAATTTATTATTTAATATTTGATTATTATGTTTAGAGATAATGTTAGAGATTTTGGAAGTGGTGGAATAAGAGAATTTGATTTTATGTTTGTTAAATATCTTACTATAGATATACGAGGGAGGGAAGCATTTATCTAAGACCCTAAAAAATAGTTTAGGAATATTACTAGTAATAGATAGAGAAAAAGGAGCATTATACCAAATCATATTTTTGTATCTAGGTCTTACATACATATATGTATATACATATACACTTATATATATATATAT
>CAXHJY010000534.1:0-2500 GCA_964016885.1 Eledone cirrhosa | reverse complement strand
ATATACAAATGGAAACTATATTTATAAACCCTATTTATTTCATTATACATATTTCAAGGACACCAAGTTAAATTATGATGTGCTTTCATCAGATAAAATATAATATAGATCAGTTTTATACATAAAATTTATTTATAAAACTGATCTATATTATATTTTATCTGATGAAAGCCCACCATAATTTAACTTGGTGTCCTTGAAATATGTATAATGAAATAAATATGGTTTTATAAATATAGTTTCCATTTGTTAATATCGTATATATATATATATATATATATATATATATATATGTGTGTGTGTGTGTGTGTGTGTGTGCGGCTTCGGAAGCATCCGATAATGTTAACCAGTTCTCCTTTTCGAGTAGTTTTTCGATGCTCAGAGAGTGGGATTAGTCGAGTGCAAAGCCTTTCCCCACTTAAAAAAACCTTCAAAGCACAGGCATTGCTTGTTCAAGATATGTTACAGTTTCGTGTGGCTTTCCGTGGCCTAAAATTGAACCAAACTCTATAACCTGACAAGCGATTGAATACCCTTAGCAGAGTTTTCAGCCATAATCAAACAGGTAGACATCATAAAAAGGTAATTTATTCCAAGTGTATTCCTTAGTCGTTACACAGCCTAGTCATGCTATATGCAAATTGGTAGTTATTAATTTGCAGATACTCAATTTCAAATGCTGTACGTACCACCAATTCTTCAGAACTAATCTGGCTATATTAAGAAACTATCATCCAGCCATATTAGTTCTGAAGAATTGGTGGTACGAACAGCATTTGAAAATTGAGCATGACTAGGCTGTGTAACTACTAAGGAAACATTTGTAAACACTTGGAATAAATTACCTTTTTATTATGTCTACCTGTATAATTAATCATTCTTTATCTACACTCCGGAATATAGAAGAATCGGAAACCAAGTTTCTTTAACTGTTCTTTTGTACTCGTTGAGTAACCCCTCACCGTACGTCGGCTCTATATAGTGTAGTAATTAACCATTACTGCATTCAGGATAATCCTAAGCATTTCTTGCATAACCTAATATATATATATATATATATATATATATATATATATATATATATATATATATATATATATATGTAATATATATATATATATATATATATATATATATATGTGTGTGTGTTTGTGTGTGTAGGGGGTGAGTTTTATTGTAGCACAATAAAGCAATGCAAATATCGGATAAGTAGCACTTAACAGATATAGGACTGGAGTATAAATAATATAAAATCAAAAGATGGTTAAAAGAGTTCCATGTATTCTATTATGCGCATTTCAAAAACAAATATCATCATGGGATAATATTTGCGTTCTCATTAGATAAAATAGGGAGACATGATATGAAGCTTAAAAAACACTTGCGAGCAGTGAAGTGTTAAATCAACATATATATATATATATATATATGAACACCCATATTTTATTACGTGATGTACATTTCTGTTAATTAGGTATCTAATTAGATTTACCTCGTAACGTAATCCTGATATCATAAAAAGTTCTTCTACAAACAAATAAGATATCACACTGGCATTGGTGGATTGGCAGTATCGGTAGAGGGTCGGACGCCATGCTTTCTAGCATAGTTACGTCCCTTTACGGTCTGAGTTCAAATCAAGTGGAGGGTAACTTTGCCTTTCATCCTTACCGGGTCGATAAAATAAAGTGCCAGTAATACACTGGGATAATTGCTGGCCTTGTGCAAAAAGTAGAAACAATTATATATCAAACCACTGTAATATCTTATTTTACGATTACCTCTGAAGTGAGGGTGAGAGGGCTTTTTGTATGATCAGCATTACGTTACTACGTAGACATAATTTGAATATGGAAAGAACAAAGATGTACATCATGTAGTAAAATGTGGAAATTTAACCCCTGTAACTTCTATTATATTTACAAATACATATGAATTGTATATACATATCTATATACATACACACACACAGACACACACATATATATATATATATATATATATATATATATATATATATATAGTTATGTAATAAACAACATAAGGCAATTATTCCATTTACCAGTGGTTTCTTAAAAGCAAAAGATTTTGCTTTCAATCCTCAGAATGAAAAAATCCTGGTCTGTTTATTGAATTTGGATTTTACAAAAAAAAAATCCAAATTCAATAAACAGACCAGGATTTTTTCATTCTGAGGATTGAAGGCAAAATCTTTTGCTTTTAAGAAACCACTGGTAAATGGAATAATTGCCTTATGTTGTTTATTACATAACTATTAAGCTCTGTTACCTACATAGAGCACTCTTTCTTCCTGGACTTTTCCGACGGAATTACTTCATTCATACATATATATATATATATATATATATATAGTCTATCAATTATTCTCGATGGAAGACTATACTCCGATACGTTAAGACATTTTTTTATTTACTTTTCCCACAAACGTGTATCGTATGCGACGTTCTATTATACATATAGCTTTCATATATTTATGATA
>CAXHJY010000533.1:75000-78328 GCA_964016885.1 Eledone cirrhosa | reverse complement strand
GTGGGTGATGGTAGTCTGATTGTAGTGGTGGTGGTGATGGTAGTGTGGTGGTAGTGGTGATGGTGGTGGTGATGGTAGTGTGGTGGTAGTGGTGATGGTAGTGTGGTGGTGATGGTAGTGTGATGGTGATGGTAGTGTGATGGTGATGGTAGTGTGATGGTGAAGAAGGGTGATGGTAGTGTGGTGGTGGTGGTGGTGATGGTAGTGTGGTGGTGTGGTGGTGATAGTGTGATGGTAGTGGTGGTGGTGATAGTATGATGGTGGTGGGGATGGAATCCCTTATTTTTTCAATAAATGTGTTAACTCTATTTCTGATACATTCACCTATTTTGCCAGTAAATTAAGTCTATTTCCTATATACATATAACATATATATATATATATATATATATATATATATATATATATATACAATATATATATATATATAAATATATATATACACATATATATGCAATATATATATGCAATATATATATATACAATATATGTCATCATCATCATTTCATTTCATTTTACGTCCACTTTTTCCCTGCTTGCAAGGGTGGGACGGGAACTGATTTTGGCTTGATTTCTACAGCTGGATGCCCTTCCTAACACCAACCTCATTTACAGTGAGTGCTGGGTGCTTTTTTTGCCGTGGCACCTCCACGACCACTTTGCAGTGGAATGATATGGACCCCAGTCCCTATCATCTCATTTCCACAGCTGAGTAAACTGGAGCAATGTGAAATAAAGTGTCTTGCTCAAGGAAACAACACATCACCCAGTCTGAGAATTGAACTCACAACCTTTCGATTGCAAGGCCAATGCTCTAACCACTAAGCCATGTGCCTCCATATGACTACCATGACTGAATTTTAACCATCTACTATGTCAGGGTATGTCATGCATCATCTTATTTTATCTGATGAGGACGTACTGTTGAAGTTAACTCAGTACCTCTGAAATATGTATAATAAAATATACTTGATCACAAGAATATCTATTTTGTTAATATTTTGAATTAATATTAATAACTCCGGAAAACCAATACTGTTGAGTGCTTCCAATCTATTGTAAAACTCATTCTTTGATTTATTCATTGAACCTTGTTTAACCTTTAAATATAAATATATATTGTATATATATCATCATCATTGTTTAACGTCTGTCTTCCACACTAGCATGGGTAAGATGAGCTATTCCTTTGTGAGAGGTCAGGCGGGGGACCATGATTCTCTCACACACAACTGATTTTGGCTGGGTTTCTACAGCTGTCTTTTACATGTCCAATTTACAGTGTGGGCTGGGGGGTGGGGAGCTTTATTCCAGCATGCTGCCGCAGCAAATGAAACAGTATGTATTATATCTTAGCTCTTGAAGAATTAAACTCCCCTGAAGGCTATGGCAGGTTCTTCAATTGGTGGTTCCAATAAGAATTCTTCCCCATATGAAACCACAATAGGGAGATCTATATATAAGCAAGTTTAGACAGAATACTTTTTTTGTCTGTCTTGAATATACTCCCACAATTAGAGTTTTTTGTTGCTTAACCCTTTAGCATTTACATTACTCTATATATATACTATTGTATTTTCACGATAAAGGCTTTATCATACATAATATCTCACATAATATTGAATCGATGAGATTTTGATATTATTTATTTTGAAAACAATACCTTAACATCAGTATGAGTGGCTGGTTACAGCTGGTTTGAACAGTAAGAGGTGAGAGAATTATGGCCAGATACGGCCAGTTTAAATGTTAAAGGGTTAATTTTAATATATAAAATTGCTTCTCTAAAGAAAATTGTCGCAGAAATGCTACCACTTAACCATTTACATTACTCTATACTTACTATTGTATTTTCACGGTAAAGGCTTTACCTCACATAATATCTCACATAACATTTTATTACTCTATATTTACTATTGTATTTTCACGGTAAAGGCTTTACCTCACATAATATCTCACATAACATTTACATTACTTTATATTTACTATTGTATTTTCACAGTAAAGGCTTTACCTCACATAATATCTCACATAACATTTACATTACTTTATATTTACTATTGTATTTTCACGGTAAAGGCTTTACCTCACATAATATCTCACATAACATTTTATTACTCTATATTTACTATTGTATTTACACAGTAAAGGCTTTACCTCACATAATATCTCACATAACATTTACATTACTCTATATATACTATTGTATTTTCACGGTAAAGGCTTTACCTCACATAATATCTCACATAACATTTTATTACTCTATATTTACTATTGTATTTTCACGGTAAAGGCTTTACCTCACATAATATCTCACATAACATTTACATTACTTTATATTTACTATTGTATTTTCACAGTAAAGGCTTTACCTCACATAATATCTCACATAACATTTACATTACTTTATATTTACTATTGTATTTTCATGGTAAAGGCTTTACCTCACATAATATCTCACATAACATTTACATTACTTTATATTTACTATTGTATTTTCACGGTAAAGGCTTTACCTCACATAATATCTCACATAACATTTACATTACTTTATATTTACTATTGTATTTTCACGGTAAAGGCTTTACCTCACATAATATCTCACATAACATTTACATTACTTTATATTTACTATTGTATTTTCACGGTAAAGGCTTTACCTCACATAATATCTCACATAACATTTACATTACTCTATATATACTATTGTATTTTCACAGTAAAGGCTTTACCTCACATAATATCTCACATAACATTTACATTACTCTATATTTACTATTGTATTTTCACAGTTCGAATCCCGCTGAGGTTAACTTTGCCTTTCATCCTTACGGGGTCGATAAAATAAAGTACCAGTAATGTACTGGGTAATTGCTGGCCTTGTGCCAAAAGTAGAAACAATTATATTTTCACGGTAAAGGCTTTATCTCTCATAATATCGAATCTATGAGATTTTGATATTATTTATTTTGAGAACAATACCTTAACATCAGTATGAGTGGCTGGTTACAGTTGGTTTGAACAGAAAGAGGTGAGAGGATGATGGCCGGATAGGGCTGGTTTAAACTTGAGGCAAGAGTGGTTGTCCTGCTCGTATAGGACTGTCTGGCGGTTTTTCTACGGTTGGATGCCCTTCCTAACACCAACCACGTTTACAGTGTGGACTGAGAGGTTTTATACAGTGTTACCTACACGGCCACATTACAGCGTGGACTGTGTGTTTTTTTTGTCGTGACACCTACACGTCTGGCGGGTTTTCTACGGTTGGATGCCCTTCCTAACACCAACCACGTTTACAGTGTGGACTGGGAGATTTTTACAGTGTTAC
>CAXHJY010000533.1:52500-67500 GCA_964016885.1 Eledone cirrhosa | reverse complement strand
TCCACACTGTAAACGTGGTTGGTGTTAGGAAGGGCATCCAGCCGTAGAAAACCCGTCAGACAGTCCTGAGCAAGACAACCAATCTTGCCTCAAGTGGGACAACTCCCGTCCAGACCCATGCTAGCGTGGAAGATGGATGTTAAACGATGATGATGATGATATACATATATATCTATTCTTTATCATTAATATTAATACAAAAAATAATAATTATATATTTTTAGAGAAGAGCTTGAAATTTCACAAAGGTTAGGGTCTTAGCAAGTGAAATTCCAGCCCTTCCCTCAAGCTATATGGAAGGTAAATTTATAATTTATATTGCAGCATTAACAAATAACCCTAACCCTTCCATGAAACATCATAGAACCTCACAGAAGCCATAGTAATTGATAAGTAGAAACATGCATGGTTACCCTTCAGGTATTTACCACACAGATATAAAAAACACGATACAATAGCCAGAGATACCATCTCATTATAGACCCTAAGCTACACAAGAATTGGATAATCTTTAATTATACAACAAATTAACATAAATACTTATTCACAATTACACTCTACCCCTAGGGAATTAATTATCTTCATAATAACACCTACTTCACAAAAATTACTATACACACTCTAATAACCACTGGCAATGTTACACATTTGTTTCTGAGGAGGACGGTTGATTGAACAGGATTTCAAGACTATTAATGGATAGTAACTTAATCACTACCATGACAGATAAATCGACCATCTGAAATGATTGTAAAACAATTAACTAACTCTCTATCTACACCTGACTTCTATTTTTATTGTTCAAACACACGCAGACATATATATATATATATATATATATATATATATATATATTGTTATACTTTGGGAGGGTCATGTTGCCAATAAGAAACACACGCACCAGTTGCTTTCACTTCAATTTATTATAATAAATTTATAAATTTAGGAATTTATAAATTTCCGGTTGGTTGGTTAGTTCCACAACCAGATGGTTGTTTATATATTGTCAAAGTTCTTTCGTCACACATTCTGTGACCTCTTCAGTGACTGGGGATTCTTTTCTTTGTTTTTGTGCCTCTCCTTTGTTATGTCCTACGCCATCTTGTTTTTGATGGCAACATGACCCTCCCAAAGTATAACAATATCGGTTTCAACACACGTTTTCAGATAAAGAATCTTGCTAAACAAATTCAGAAACGAAATATATATATATAGGGAAAGGTTCAGGACTCCGGCAGTAGAGCTCAAACCGTTTTTGACGGCTATTTCTGATATCGAGTACTCTGTTGCGTTATGGTACACCTGGTTCCTTACCACACTTCTTTTGTTTTATATATATATATATATATATATAATAAAATGTTATAGTATCGTGAGAGAGAATAGAGAGTGGAAGCGTTATAGAAGGAAAATAAAAAAATCAAATTTTTGTTTAATGCATTTAATTGCTGAGAATCATTTCTTCCAGACAACTCCAGGCCAATTACAGCTGGTTTGAATAGAAAGAGGTGAAAAAATTCCAGTTTAAATGCTCAAGGCTTAAACCGGCCAAATCCAGCCAGAATTCTTTCTGTTCAAACTGGCTGCTAGTTTGAACAGAAAGAGGTGAGAGAAATCTGGCTGGATATGGCTGGTTAAAATATTAAAGGGTTAACCTACCCTAAAATGTGTATGGGGGAGACGGGCCTTTTCAAGCTGTAGCTGTCAAATTATGCAGTTTCTGTATAATAATTGTTTCTACTTTAGGCACAAGGCCAGCAAATACTTAGTGTATTACTGGTACTTTATTTTATCAACCCCGTAACGATGAAAGGCAAAGTCAACCTTGGCGGGATTTGAACTCAGATCGTAAAGGGACGTAACTCTATGCTGGAAAGCATGGCGTCCGACCCTCCACCGATACTGCCGATCCAAGACATTAATATATATATATATATTATTACCTGCAGATTGTCTGGAACTAACTGTTGAAATGGCAAGAGCTCAGCCGTCGGGCTTAGACACTTTCAAATATAGCCACACTCTACTTAACCCAATATCGAGTACTCTGTCGAATGGTCTAAAACTGGTTCAATCCTGAGATATATATATACACATATATACATACACACATATATATACACACACACATATATATATATATATATACACACACTCATATATACATATACACACACTCATATATACATATACACACACTCATATATATATATACACACACTCATATATACATATACACACACTCATATATACATATATATATATATATATATATATATATATATATTTATTAAAATAACAGATTAAAGTTTAAGCAAAGAATCGCTGCTTTCACCCTTAACGGGATCTTCTGATATATATATATATATATATATATATATTAATGTCTATTATTATACAGAAACGGCATAATTTGACAGCTACAGCTTGAAGATCCTCTTTGGATATTTTAGTCTTCAAATTTATTATTATTACTATATATATATATATATATACATATATATATATATATATATATATAATGTCCCAAGGCTCTGATACCATCAACACTATACACACAGAGCTGACATATCTAAGAACTGGCTAACTGCCTGATGAGGTCATAGCCATTCAATGGCTATCATCGAAACAGTGAGCAGGTTTGAAATTAGAAAATAGAATAGCTTTCACCAGAATTTTGACTAAAGGAATTTTAGCCTGATAATGGGGTTTAGAACCCTCAGATAAATGGGAAAAGATGAGTATTGACGTACATGTACGTCAATACTCATCTTATATATATATTTAATGTATAATAAACAACACAGTATATATACAGGGTGCGGACGATATTTTTGTTCGCAAGATTACTGTCTATGAAAAAATAACAGTAGTTTTATTTTTTAAGATTTATTTATCAAACTTTGTCTTCATGACTTGTTCTTTCAAGCTCACTTGATAAACTCGCCATTGGCTTTGATGACGGCATCGGAACCAGCTACAGGCCTTCGTCACTGTCCCCCGACTTAGGCCCCTAAAGGCACTTGTGATCCTGGCCTTCAGATCGTCTTTCGTATTGCAGCTAGATCTGTTGGTGTCTCGTTCCACTGCGCCCCACACAAAAAAGTCGAGGGGGCTGCAGTCAGGCAAGCTGGGAGGCCAGATGTGAAGTGTGGTCGACAAAATTCTCTGACAGCCAGGCTTGGGTCTTTCGGCTGGTATGGCAGGGCGCTGAGTCTTGCTCCCGCACGTACGGCCTACCTGCAACTACCTGGTCGATCCAGGGCTTTACTACCTCGCTCAGAACGCGGATGTAGCCATCGGTGTTCAGCTTGAGGCCCTCAGGGAAGAAGTGAGGTGGCATTACGTCACCTTGACTGCTGATGACACCTAAGACAATGTTGTCGCTGGAAACTTTGTCTGCATGACTCTGGGCACATCTTTGGATGAGACAGCGAGCCACCTGTTGTTCTGGGAGTTGATCTTCTGGTCTTATTTGTCCTCCCGGCGCGGATTCCAAGAAGAACTCCGTGTCTCTTCCACAAATTTGGAGGTTCAAAATTATTCATAATCAATTATTCTGAAAATAAATAATGGAAATATAGTCACTGTTTTTATGAAGACGAGAGTGACAACGGAAGTAAAAAAAAATTTGCATAAAATTAGCAGTTGAAACTTGCGAACAAATATCGTCCGCACCCTGTATATATATATATGAATGGATGTTAGTTTTAATGTGACTATTTCTTCTTTAAATTTCAGGTTTAGAAGTTGGAAGTGGTCATCGTGCTTTTGTGTTTCTGAGACATACAGACAGACACAAAACCACATACCCACACATATATATATTATATATATGTGTGTGTGAAGCCTTTCTCCTCATAAACACTGACCAACGTCCACAGTAACGAACAGAGCTGAAATCTGCCGACCAAACTTTGGTGAGGAGAACTTGTCCGGTCAGAAGGGAATGCAACTCGGCACCGCGTGTTGTTCCAAGGATCACAGCACCAGCACCACCAGCACCAATAACACCACAACCACCACTCCTGGCGTAGCAGCCACCGCTAACAACGCCTGTTTTTGCTGTCATCGTTGTCATAGACTAGGTGGTCAAACTAAGAGAGAGTGTCGTGACAGTAGCTATGTCTCGCGTAGAGAATGGATGGTTCCATGAAATACACAGCTATATGGACCTTGGCATTAGTTTGGCAGTGGAAATCGAGGAAGTGCTCTTCCAGGGCAAGTCTGACTATCAAGACATCCAGGTGTTCAGAAGGTAACAAACTTTTTCTCTCTGTATGTATGAGAAAACTTGCATTTTTAAGGCTGTACATACATACATACATACATACATGGTGGCTGCCAACTCGTTTTCGAGTACGGCCACTACTTTATATCCATGTAGGAGAACCCCCTTGAAAACTCTGGTACAAACACTACACTTGTGACAATTATTGACACATAGTGCTGGCCCCATGGTACCATGTGACGACAAGTGCAGAGAGATCTCCAGATATAAAGCAATGCCTGTGCTGTGAAGCTTTTATAGTGAGCAAAGGCACTACATACATACATACATACATAGCTATATACATATATATATATATATTAATTCAAAATATTAACAAAATAGATATTCTTGTGATCAATTATATTTTATTATACATATTTCAGAGGTACTGAGTTAAATTCAACAGTACGTCCTCATCAGATAAAATAAGATGATGCATGACATACCCTGACATAGTAGATGGTTAAGATTCAGTCATGGTAGTGATTAACATATGACAAAACTCAATATTTATACCCTAATATTGAGAACATGAGAAAAAAAAATTCATTCTTTGATGTTTTCATTGAACCTTGTTTAACTTTTTAAATATATATATATATATTTGTATCATCATCATCATCATCGTTTAACGTCCATCTTCCACGCTAGCATGGGTCTGGATGGGAATTGTCACACTTGAGGCAAGATTGATTGTCTTGCTCAGGACTGTCTGGCGGGTTTTCTACGGCTGGATACCCTTCCTAACACCAACCACGTTTACAGTGTGGAACTGGGAGGTTTTTACCGTGTTACCTACACGGCCACATTACAGCGTGGACTGTGTGTTTTTTTTTGTCGTGACGCCTACACGACCTCATATATATTTAAAGTGCTGGCCCCTTGTGTCAAAAGTAGAAACACTTATTATTATATCTGTCTTCTTTGATGTTTTCTACTATTTCTAGCAAGAAGTTTGGTAACATGTTGGTACTAGATGGTCTGATCCAATGTACAGAGTGGGATGAATTTGCATACCAAGAGATGATAGCTAATCTCCCACTGTACAGCCATCCGAATCCCAAAAAGGTAAACCCCATTTATTATATACACAAACACACACATACCTACAGGATCTGTGCAGTCATGAAGGCGCATGGCTTAGTGGTTAGAGCATTGGGCTTGCAATCGAAAGGTTGTGAGTTCAATTCTCGAACCGGGTGATGTGTTGTTTCCTTGAGCAAGACACTTTATTTCACGTTGCTCCAGTTTACTCAGCTGTAGAAATGAGATGATAGGGACTGGAGTCCCTATCATTAAGATTACCCAAGACACCTCCAACGAGATATACCTTGGAGGAGGCCAGCTAAACCCGCATAGGTGTGAGCTGTCACACACACACACACATATAGGTGTGAGTTGTCACACACACATATATATATATATATATATATATAAAATAATTGTTTCTACTTTAGGCACAAGGCCAGCAATTACCCAGTGCATTACTGGTACTTTATTTTATCGACCCCGTAAGGATGAAAGGCAAATATAAAATAATAAAAGGACGATTTGTTACTTCATTACATTTATTGAGTATATGATGCGCGTTTCACTATTGATCAGTTTATATATATATATATGGGGAGGGTCATATTGTTATAATATTGCCAGAAATATATAATAAATCACACTCACTGTTTGGTTTGGATTGGTTCGTTTCCGTATATTTTATATCCCTATAGTTAATTTTGTTGGCAATCAATGTTTATTATTGATTGACAAATAGTTATAGTCTCTCAGAGTACTTTCAGTAATATATGTATGTATGATGTATATCATCATCATCATCATCCATCTTCGTTTAACGTCCATTTTCCATGCTAGCATGGGCTAGACGGGAGTTGTCCCACTTGAGGCAAGGTTGGTTGGGTGACCATGTCTCGCTAATATAGGACTGTCTGCCCTTCCTAACACCAACCACATTTACAGTGTGGAACTGGGAACTTTTTACCGTGTTACCTACATGGCCACATTACAGCATGGACTGTGTGTTTTTTCTTGTGACACCTACACGAGCTCGATCTCATTATCTCATTTATATATATATATATATATATATATATATATATATATATATATATATATATATATACAATATTAACAAATGGAAACTACATTTATAAAACCATATCTATTTTATTATACATATTTCAAGGACACCAAGTTAAATTATGGTGTGCTTTCATCAGATAAAATATAATATAGAGCAGTTTTATAAATAAATATTGACATACCCTTAAAGAATGCAACCATTACTGTTGGAAGCTCCCGGATATACCATCATATATATATATATACCATAATATATCTATATATATATATATTATGGTATGTGTGAAAGAGTGGGTGGGGCTGATGCTGGATTTCTTTTTCTTTTTGTTTCTCTTTCTCTATCTCGCACCTTTATTCTCTCTATCTCATGACCAGGTCCTTGTTATTGGTGGTGGTGATGGTGGTGTCCTCCGTGAAGTAGCCAAGCACCCAATGGTCAAACAGATTGTCCTCTGTGAGTTGGATGAAGTAAGTATACATCTCTCTCTCTCTCTCAATATACATACGGCGGTACATACTGTATATATGCTTCGACTTCGGCTTGTGTCCGGGGAAGTCAGGTCTTCTGAATTATACATATATCACATGTGTTGCTGAAGCATGGAACAAACTACCTACATCAGTTGTTAGCTGTCGAGACACTGCATCCTTTAAAACCTCCATGGAACAAACTACCTGCATCAGTTGTTAGCTGTCGAGACACTGCATCCTTTAAAACCTCCATGGAACAAACTACCAGCAACAGTTGTTAGCTATCGAGACACTGCATCCTTTAAAACCTCCATGGAACAAACTACCTGCATCAGTTGTTAGCTGTCGAGACACTGCATCCTTTAAAACCTCCATGGAACAAACTACCTGCATCAGTTGTTAGCTGTCGAGACACTGCATCCTTTAAAACCTCCATGGAACAAACTACCTGCGTCAGTTGTTAGCTGTCGAGACACTGCATCCTTTAAAACCTCCATGGAACAAACTACCTGCATCAGTTGTTAGCTGTCGAGACACTGCATCCTTTAAAACCTCCATACTTCCTGAAATTTGTCAACGCCACACCTGATATTCCCCGTCCATACACACGCACACATGTCTGTGTGTATATCATGACTCATACACTGTTCACTTTCCTGCCTGACATTTGTACAATATTCTATGTACTATAAATGCACCTTTGATGAGTTGTAGTGCACCTGAGCATCGTACACAATAATTTCATCATTATTATTATTATTATTATTATATGGCGGTGGGTTGGCAGTATCGGTAGAGAGTTACGACCCTTTATGTTCTAAGTTCAAATCCTGCCGAGGTTAACTTTGCCTTTCATCCTTACAGGGGTCGATAAAATAAAGTACCAGTAATGTACTGGGATAATTGCTGGCCCCTTGTGCCAAAAGTATAAACAATTATTACTATATGTTTTGTGATAACTTACCGTATGTTTTCTAGAAAGTCATTGAAGTGTCGAAGCAGTACCTGCCAAAGATGGCCCTCGGTTTCAGCAACCCGAAAGTAATTGTATGTATTGAAAATGGCATCAAATATATGCAGGAGACTGAAGAACATTTTGATGTTATCATTAATGACTGCACTGATCCAGTAGGTATGTGTTGGGCCTTTTAACTGATTTCTTAAAGAATGTGCGACTGGGTTAACCCTTTAGCATTTACATTACTGCGTACGAAAGGGACGGTTATATGATGCCCGTGTGAGATGCGCGATGCTGCATGGTAGTGAGACATGGGCAGCAACTGCAGAGGATATGCGACGGCTGGAGAGAAATGAAGCGAGCATGCTCCGTTGGATGTGCAATGTCAATGTGCGTGAACGACCAAGCATGGATGAGTTGAGAGGGAAACTGGGTATAAGAGGGATAAGTTGTGTCGTGCAGGAGAGAAGACTGAGATGGTATGGACATGTGATGCGCATGGAGGATGACTGCTGGGTAAAGAAGTGCCAAGAAATCCCAGTAGAAGGAAGACGCAGTAGAGGAAGACCACGGAAAACATGGCGGAGGTGGTGAGAGCTGACCTCATATCGCTGAAGCTCGCAGAGGAGATGACGACAGACCGTGACAAGTGGAGAGATGCTGTGCTGAATTGGACCCGTCCCACCCTTGCAAGCATGGAAAAGCGAACGTAAAATGATGATGATGATGATGATTACTCTATATTTACTATTGTATTTTCATAGTAAAGGGTTTATCTCAGATAATATCGAATCTATGAAATTTTGAAAGTATTTATTTTGAGAACAATACCTTAACATCAGTTTGAGCGACCGGTTACAGCCAGTTTCAACAGAAAGAGGTAGAGAATTTTGGCCGGTTTTGGTTGGTTTGAACATTAAGGGGTTAACAGGGACATGATAATACTAGTACTGTTTAGTGTAGTGGTGGTGGTTGTTGTTGCTGCTATTGTTGGTGTTGGGGTTGTGGTGGTGATGGTGGCTGTTGTAGTGGTTGTAGCTGTGGTGGTGGCTGTTGTAGTGGTTGTTGTTGCTGCTATTGTTGGTGTTGTAGTTGTAGTGGTGGTGGTTGTTGCTGCTATTGTGGTGGCTTTTGTGGTTTTAGTTGTAGTGACCACATTGTTCTATTTCAGGTCCAGGGCTGGGACTCTATTCCAGACAATTCTATGAAAACGTTTACAATGTGCTGAACCCTGGGGGAATTTTATGTTCACAAGGTAAGTGGTGAGCTGTTTATATATATATATATATATATATATACACATTTATGTCTCTATATATATATAGACATACATGTGTATATATATATATATATATATATATAGACATAAATGTGTATATATATATATATATATATATATATATATAGATATAAATGTGTGTATATATATATATATATATATATATACACACATAAATGTGTGTATATATATATATATACACACACATTTATGTCTATATATATATATGTGTGTGTATATGTATAACTCTAGTCTGACACAGGAGTAGTGAGTAGTCTCCCCTGCTTTCTATTACAGGCGAAAGTCAATGGTTTGATCATATCCTTTTAAAAGATGTCATATCGTTTGCCAAGGAGCTGTTCCCTAAAGTTTCCTATGCTTATGCCCCAATGCCCACCTATTTAGGGGGACAAATTGGATTCATCCTCTGCAGTAAGAACAAGGTATTTGAACCCTTTATTCTTGTATTTGTTAGGGCTTTCGTTTCACTTTATAATCTTTGTTTACTGTTTGTAAACCTGTAAAAACCTCAATGAGTGTAAGAAACCTTATCTTTCTATATATCTATCTGTCTATCAATCAATTTATGTTTATATCTGTATTTATCTCTCAAACAATCTATCTATATATCTGTCTCTCTCTCTCCGTCTCTCTCTCTCTCTCTATATATATATATATATATATATACTCATACATAAATATACACATATATACAAGCATTCATCCACATACATACATACATACACACATTCATCCACCAATCCATCCATAGACAGGCAGATAGATAGATAGACATATAGACAGATAGATAGAAGTAATATATACTATGTTGTGTTACAGGAGACGACCTTTAGTGAACCAGTGATATCTCTCACCGAGACAGAATTGAAACTGTTTGGTATGAAGTATTACAACTCAGAAATACACAAATCAGCTTTCTGTCTTCCACAGTTCTCCAAGCATGTGAGTAATGGCTTATGAGATTTCTTAACACATATCATCATCATCATCATCATTTTACGTCCGCTTCTCCCTGCTTGCAAGGGTGGGACGGGAACTGATTCTGGCTTGATTTCTACAGCTGAGTAAACTGGGGCAATGTGAAATAAAGTGTCTTGCTCAAGGAAACAACACATCACCCGGTCTGGGAATTGAACTCACAACCTTTCGATTGCAAGGCCAATGCTCTAACCACTAAGCCATGTGCCTCCATTTACAGACATAATTCAAATAATGCATCATCATATTCTATGAGGACTGTAGTGGTCAATAAACATATGTGTGTATATATATATATATATATATATGTGTGTGTGTGTGTGTGTATGTGTGTATATATATATATATATATACATCCACACTGTAAACATGGTTGGTGTTAGGAAGGGCATCCAGCCGTAGAAAACCCGCCAGACAGTCCTATACGAGCAGGACAACCAATCTAGCCTCAAGTGGGAAAATTCCCGTCCAAACCCATGCTAGCGTGGAAGATGGACGTTAAACGATGATGATGATGATGATGATGATGATGATATATATATATATAACAAAGGAATTGTGGTAAGGAACCAGATGGACCATAACGCACCAGAGTACTCAATACTTAGGGTAGTAGAGTGGGAAATAGGAAAAAGTATGACTCCGACAGCAGAGCTCAAGCCGTTTCGACGGCTATTTCTGGACCGTTGAAACGGCTTGAGCTCTGCTGTCGGAGGTCATACTTTTTCCTATATATATATATATATATATATCTATGTGTGTGTGTGTGTGTGTGTGTGGAGGCAGGTGGTCTAGTGGTAAGGGTGTTGGACTTACGATCATAATGTCGTGGGTCCAATTCCTAGTAAAATAACAGGAAGCCAAATATGTTGAATTTCCTTCATTGTTTAGCTGACAGAGAAGATGACAAAGGACCATGACAAATGGGGAGTTGCTGTTCTGAAGAGGACCTGTCACACCATTGGCAGCAGGGAAAATGATGATGCATTATTTGAATTATATCTGTAAATCATTTTATTTTTGGTAAAAAGTGTGGATTCTAATAAATGTTGCTTGTAAAGGTAATCAAAGTGTGTGTGTGTATATATATATATATAGTGGTAAAAAACCAGGAGGTTATATCCGTAGTAAGTGGAGCACTGAGTCCAGAGGATAAGTTTGGCATACGAGGGGGCTTCAAAAAGATTGTGGAAAAAGTACATAGCTACATATCATGTGCAGGGATTTTGATCTCAATGCACCTGTACGTTCTCGTACTAACGTGCCATACATAACATGTTCTAATATGAACCCTTAAATGCATGTTGCAACATGGTGTCGCCAGTCGGAGGTCAGCACCTGCTCAAGCAACATGGCTGCCATCAAATTCATGGTGAAGCTTCGGTGGAAGGGCAGCCAAATCGTTGACACTGTGGGGAAAGTTTAGAGGGACAATGGCCCAAAGAAATCAACAATCTACAAATAGATAAGTCGTTTTAGAAGTGGAAGAGGATCCCCTGTTAAAGATGCAAAAAAAAAAAAAGCTGCTTTGACATGGTTTAAATCGTATGGCCCTCAGTTTTACACAGACGGACTTAAAGGCTGGTATCAACGTTGATACTAGATGGAGAATATGTTAAAAAATAAATATCATAACTTAAACTATTTTTCCCAACTGTCCTTTTTCCACGAACCTTTTGAAGCACCCTCGTAGAGTTAGTTCCACAACAAATTAGAAAACTAAACTGAAATAGGGTTTGCTAATTTGTTATGGAACTAAATCTCTCTCTGAAAGGCATCCAGCCGTAGAAAACCAGCCCCAAAACACCAAGCCCACACTGTAAAGTGGACGTCTAAAAGACACAGCAAAAAGCACCCAGCACACACTGCCAATCTGGTTAGCGTTAGGAAGGGCTTCCAGCCGTAGAAAACCAGCCAGAAACTCTCCTATACGAGCAAGACTCGGTCACCTGACCCAAATTGCCTCTAAATGGGACAAACCCGTCTAACCCATGTTAGCGTGGAAGATAGACGTTAATCAACGATGAATATATATATGTATATATATATATATATATATATATATATATATATATATATATATATATAGCTAGAAAGTGAACAACACTATAACTACTCCATTACATGTTGTTAACTTTCTAATTAAATTGCTCTGTATTATACATAGAGCACTCTTTTTTCTTTTGCTTTTTCTTCGGAAATACCTAACATATTAACATATATATATATATATATATATGTGTATATATATATAAAAAATGAAAAAATTTAAAAAATCACCAAGGTTTAATAAATTATTTATTTCATGTACATGTTTCATTCCACTACAAAGAAGGTAGCATTTAATTCCTTTGTAGAGAAATCTTTAGAACCATTATATATAATATAGTAGAAAAAATAATTATTTACCAATCCATGTTCTTATGACAGGGCCCACTGGAAGAAGTGTTTGAGGACTCTGCCCTCCACACAACCCTCTCAGGAATAAGTGGGCAAAGAAAAAGGAAAAGTGTTAAAGATGATACAGTCGTAGCATCAACGTGTGAAGACGGATCCATTTTGAAACTGATTAGATCAGGCATGTCAAACTGAGGGTCCCCCGAGGGCCACACAGGTCACATATGTGTTGTCTGAGGGCCACACAGGTCACATATGTGTTGTCTGAGGGCCACACAGGTCACATATGTGTTGTCTGAGGGCCACACAAGTCACATATGTGTTATCTGAGGGCCACATATGTGTTACCTGAAGGCCACACAGGTCACATATGTGTTACCTGAAGGCCACACAGGTCACATATGTGTTACCTGAAGGCCACACGGGTCAGATATGTGTTGTCTGAGGTCCACACACGACAACTAATTGCTCACATTCCAACAATTTTTTTTAATTTTATCTTACGAAGATAAAGCATGCTCGCGCTGTAAAAACCTTTGTGCGGGCCGCAGGTGTGCTTGGAAAGGGCCGCATGTTTGACATGCCTGGGTTAGACCATTAGGGCAAACGGGGGTATTAATCCCCCGAGGACATTAAGCTCCACCACACTACAAATGCATTATAAATATAATGCATTTGTAGTGTGGTGGAGCCCCTTGTTAAGGCGCCCTGGGGCTTAATACTCTTGTTTGCCCTACTCAACAGAGTACTCAATACTTGGGGTAGTAGAGTATGGTTATATTATAAGGAGTCATTTATGTTTATATAGTGAATAAAAGCCGAAACCGCCAGGCGCCGAGGTCGGAATTTTTACATATTTATCTATATATGTATATATATATATATATATATATATATATATATATATGTGTGTGTATATATATATATATATATATATATATATATATATATATATATATATGTGTGTGTATATATATATATATATATGTATATATATATATATATATATATATATATATATATATATATATATATATATATATATATATATATATATATATAATATATTAGTATACCCTTAGAGAAAAATTAGCCAAAGTTATACATCAAATAAATACCATGTTTACATGTTTCGATTAATGTAGATAAGAATACAATTAAGAACCCATTTAACCTTAAAAAACTTAACATTAATAATAATTACATTATCAAGATAAAATACAATGATAATATATATCAGATTATCTACAAAATATCATTTATAAACGATAAACATTTGTTAAATACTTTTTGCTAATTTATAAACGATAAACATCTATTAAACATGTTTTCCTAATTTATATGTAACAGGCTATAGGGACCCAGTCCTATCATCTCATTTCTACAGCTGAGTTTCCTTGAGCAAGACACTTTATTTCACATTGCTCCAGTTTATTCAGCTGTAGAAATGAGATGATAGGACTGGGGTCCCTATCATTCCACTGCAAAAAAGCACCCAGCACTCACTGTAAATGAGGTTGGTGTTAGGAAGGGCATCCAGCTGTAGAAATCAAGCCAGAATCAGTTCCCGTCCCACCCTTGCAAGCAGGGAAAAGCGGACGTATGATGATGATGATGATGATGATGAGGCTATGTAGCCGGTAACAGTGTCAAACACCATGAGTTGAGGCCCGAATTAAGACAAATGTTAAGGCAATATGAAATATTTTCCACCATTAATTGTAAAAAAAAAACAAGTTAAAATCATTTAGTCGTCCATTGGTAACGTATGTTACGCTTTAGTTACATACACACACATCTACATGTAAATACATAAACAGGTACAGACAACAGAAGGAAGCGGCTGGTGAAACGCTATAGCGATGTGTGTTGCATCCCTTATGGGCAGGGCTACCACCCCACTTCATGGCCACATAAAAATACTCAGCAGCCCCAGCCCTATTTCCAGAGAGACCTGCCTACATGCAAATTGTAAATAATATATAATAAATAAAATTGTTAATTTATATATAATCAATAATATAATATATACTATGTGTAAATAAATATTATATATTTTTTATTTTATTATGTTTATATGAATGTATCATTTGATATTTAATATACTATTATATCAGGTCTAATGCCCCCATGGATCTTCTCAAAGGCCCTCGGGGATGGTAGTAGCCACTTTGAGAACCTGTGCTGTAGGGTATACCGGCTATGGCCGCGTTCCACGCCATGCTGCCCTCAACGAGGTCATTAAGCATGGCTTGGACGCTGCAGGCTTCCCTTCCCAGCTCGTTCCGCGATGACAAACCCCTCGTCTGGGATGCCACTTGCACCGACACTTTCTGCAGCTGCAACCTGGTGCAGTCTGCGACTGACCCCGGTTCTGAGAGGGGCCAAACTCCTCAAACACCGGTCGCTCTCCGACAGGCTTGCGGTCGTACCCCTGGCACTGGAGACTTCTGGTGTCCTCGGTCCCAGGGCTACCTCCTTACTCACCACCATAGGCGCTGAGCTGGCCAGCCGCAGGTGTGAGCCCCG
>CAXHJY010000533.1:0-47500 GCA_964016885.1 Eledone cirrhosa | reverse complement strand
TAATTAGTTTAGTTCTTGTATGTCTTCGTCTTGTCCTTAATTAGTTTAGCTTTTGTATGTCCCTGTATGTCTTTATCTTGTCCTTAATTAGTTTAGTTCTTGTGTGTCTTTATCTTGTCCTTAATTACTAGTTGTGTTGTTGCTATTCCACTTACGTTTTCTGTTTAATTTTGGCCGCAGTTTATGTTTGGCACTTCTGTAATCTGTTGGAGCATTGTATCTTTTCTGTGTGGATATAAATTTTACTTCTATGTTCTCTAGTGTTCCCCCATGTTGGTGGAGTACTGATGAGTTCTCACCAGTGTTCATTTAGCCTTTCTCTTAAGCTAGGGCTGTCTCACTTGTATGTAAGTATACTTACGTACACACGCATATATACATATGTACGTAATGGTTATATTGAATATTAATAATAATATTCGATATAACCGACATGTATATATATATGTATGTGTGTGTGTGTGTGTACGTATGCATACTTACATTTATGTATCAGATGTGCCAGAGCGAGAAATAAAATTCTAATTTACCCCTCCCCACCAAAATATAAACGCACTTCAACAACACTCAAATAAATATTGTCTGCACAGGTAATCAAAGTGTGTATATATTTTGGAGGGACAACCTGTATATTACTCTTTTAGCTGTTCCAGCCATCCGGCTGAGGCCATGCTGGGGCACCTACATCATCATCATCATTTTTACGTCGAGACGGTAACTGATTGTGGCTCGATTTCTACAGCTGGATGCCCTTCCTAACACCAACCTCATTTACATATATATATATATATCAAATTAAAAAATGGAGTTAAAGACTCACATTAATGGTCTGTACATTTTAATTATGTATTCTCCATTCTGTTCATAGTTATGATTTTCACTCTGGTGGTATTCTATCCCCTATAATTGAACACATGCCTCTGTGTATTTTTCTCTATATACTGTTTTATATATACACATATATATATATAAGAAAAGAGCCAGGACCCCTACTCTTTTCCTATTACCCACTCTACTACCCTAACTATTGAGTACTCTGGTGCTTTATGGTCCACCTAATTTCTTACTATGCTTTCTTTGTTATATATGTATGTATGTATGTATGTATATATACACACACTCCCTTACATACATTTATACACATACAAATTACCTGATGAAATTACTGTACCTTTCATTGTTATCTGTTGTAGAGACTGGGACTGTGAGATGAAACACAAGAAAGCAAGACATATATATATACAGGGTGAGGCAGAAGGGTTGCCCCAATTTCAAAGGTTAATAAAAAGCAAACATGATCATAATAGAAAAAACTTTGTATTTATAATAAGTACATTACATGCCATTGTGGTTTAAGTGGCAGATGTGTGTTTTTGTGCGGCACATCTGGGAGACTGCTGTATTGAAGCTGCCACAGCTGCTCCATTTTCTGGCCCTGTAGCGGTCCTAGGACGGCGAGGACTTTTCTTTTTTACAGCCGATGATGTTTGTCTAAAGTTAGAAACCCACAGATGAATTGTTTTTCCATCCGGTACAGGATCATGGCGACGAAGCGCAAAGTGTCTTCGGAAGGAACGCTGCGTCGTTACGACGGACTCACCGTTCTTAAGAAACTCTTCCACAACAAATGCACGATGATCTCCACTCCAGGCCATGCTGGGGTACTACCTGAAACAGAAAATTAATGGCATCTAATGTACTTATTATAAATACAAAGTTTTTTTCTCTTATGATCATGTGTTTGTTTTTTATTAACCTTTGAAATCGGGGCAACTTTTCTGCCCCATCCTGTATATGTGATTGTAACCATCTGTAGCAGTATATATATTGTAACCCATAGAAACTGTATTATTTCCAATTCAATAAATTGTTGTGAAATACAATTATTTTATTTTTATTTTCCTATTTAATCCATTTGTCACCAGCCCGGCTCGGTATGAAACAAAATCACATCAACATTTACATTACTTTATATTTTCACGGTAAAGCTTTACCTCATCTAACACTGAATCTATGAGATTTTGAAATTATTTATTTTGAGAACAACACCTTAACATCAGTACGAATAGCAAGTTACAGCCGGTTTGAACAGAAAGAGGTGAGAGAATTCTGGCCAGTACGGCCGGTTTAAATGCTAAAGAGTTAAAGGGTTTCTATTTAATCATTTTGATATGAACCAAGCCAAAACAGTCTTTGTTTTTATGGCAGCAAAATCACCTATTTTAAGAGGGTTCCTATTTAAAGGATTTGATATCAATCCAGTTCTGACTCCATGAAGCAAAACTACCCATTTCAAAGTGTTCCTATATAAAATTTTCTATAAGATCCATGTTGTTATTTAGTAATGATATAATTAATAATTCTTGTATATCACTCCAAATTCTTCATTAACCCTTTAGCATTTACATTACTCTATATTTAAATATTGTATATTCGTGGTAAAGGCTTTACCTCACTTAGTATTTAATCTGAGAGATGTTGAGAAAATTTATTTTGAGAAAATTACAATAACCCTTTAGCATTTAAAGTGGCCAAAATTCTCTCATCTCTTTCTGTTCAAACCGGCTGTAACCAGCCACTCATACTGATATTAAGGTATTGTTCTCAAAATAAAAAATATCAAGATCTCATAGATTCAATATTATATGAGATAAAGCCTTTTCTGTGAAAATGCAATAATAAATATAGAGTAATGTAGCTAAAGGGTTAATGTTGGATGAGCAACCAGTTACGGCAGGTTTGAACAAGAAAGAGGTGGGAGAATTCTGGTCGGTTTAAATGCTAAAGGGTTAATTAATAGAAATATGCTAGTATAAACACATCAATATATTTCACAAATATACACTAGTTAGCTGGAACTAAGGCAATAATTTCACTATTCCACACATCTCTGTCCACCATATCCATCTTCAAATCCTGGGATGTATTTTAGACCAGTGTTCTGCTCCAGGTTAACAATATATATATGACATGACACCCACCACAGTTCTCTGTCAATTGTCACCATCTTCAGTTCCTGGGATATATTCTAGACCAATGTCCTGCTCCAAGTTGACAATATATATAACATCTTCTCCACCAGTTTACTAAATTCCAAGTCAATATGAAACTGAGACATTTAAGCTGACGCCGTAATGACTCTGCCAAATTCACCATATTATCAAAGTAATATAAACACAAAAAACAAACAATATTATTTTTATATATATTTTATTTTTTTTTTAAATATTTTAATATTTTGTAAAATTTTTAATTTTTTTTTTATTAATAAAACATTTCTCCAAACTCGTTAACTTACACAATTAAAGATTTCTGTTGTTTTTTTTTTATTTTTTGTTCATTGTTTCTTCCCCCCCCCCCTCCCATCCCATCCCTCACCCCATAATCCATTGTTCTATTTTTCACACAAAAAATTTATATCATTCTTACAGCTGTTTTTCATCTTCCAGCAGCTTCAGCCTCACCTCATTCCTCATCTTGTGGATTGACCAGGGGTCTCACAGACACACACACACATCCCTAGGATCTTACAAGATTCTTTTAACAAGGTTATTTCCATCATGTCACCTTCCAATACAGCGCAGCAAACAAATGTCAATGCTGGCCTGATTGGGATTTCGAACTGCCATTCCTGTCTTTTGTTTTTCAACAACTTCCCACAGCACCACGTCACACACACACACACACACATATATACATCATCATCATCATCATCATTGTCATCAAGTTGAGGCCATGCCGAGGTGACAAATTAAAATATATATATATATATATATATATTATAGTATAGTTATCTTCAACATAGTTTTGTTGCTAACCGTTGGTTTCCAATCCCGCATTTGGCTTGGTTTGTGCGTTTGCACTCTGCATGCGAAACCTTCATTCAGGTAACTATAAAACAGCTTTCCATAGAAAGGATGAAGGAAAAAAGAGTGCTCTATGTTATCAACAGAGCTGAAATATTATGTCTGCTTGAATGTTGATCCCTACCTTAGGTTTCAAAGCATGAGCTTGTATTAGCCATGTTTTATTATGGTCTAACTTGGGACTGCTATTCATCAGGCAAGTAGATAAGATGGCTGACGTTACTGCATATGAGATCTCATGAGATCAAATTGAAATAAGAAAACTAGGTATCTTACAGTTATTCAAGGTGAGTAGTAACTCCTATGTTTGTGTGTTTAATTTTCTATGTATTCATATACAGGGTACTGCAGAAAAAGAATCCCATACTTTATATGTTCAATGCTTAAAATGTGGGGGTATTTTTGCCATACCCTGTATATATTATTAAAATGTTTTATGTATGTGCTGTGTTTGTATGTTCATGTACTTTAGGTGTATATTGCTTTTGTTTTGTCATCACCTGAAGTCAGCCCGGGTGATATGCATGCGTGTGGGAGGGGATCGTCAGTTCATTAAGGTGGGTACACATTGGCAGGGGGTTTGATGTTAGTTGTCAGGTCCCATGTAGACCATAATAGAACTTTATAGTTAATACAAGGGGCATGCTTCGAAACCTATGGTAGCGATCAACTGTGTCGTGTAGACATTAACATATATATATATATATATGTATATATACATCTATGCACATACTGTGTACATGTGAAAGGATTCGTTTGTGTGTACAGATGTGTATGTGGATATATATATATATATACATATATATGTTTGTAGGCGTATTATGATAGTTGGCGGGGATGGATGGCAGGCGGGCTATAGGGAGGGGTAGTAACATCTTCTCTCACACACACACACAGAACTGTTATGTGAAACGGAAAGTAGTGGTGGTCAGAATGTTAACCAACACTGTTGACCACCACACAATTTTCCAGTTCCTAATCGAAGGAAGCTGCAGGAAAAGTAAGCAGAGAAAAGACTTGGACAAACGGGTGAAAGCAGACCTCAAAAATGCTGAACCTCACAGAGGAGATGATGAAGGACTGCTGTAGGTGGAGGGAAGTTATGGCTATGCTGAAAAAGACCCATCTAACCCATGTAGGCTTGCTAAGATGGATGTAAAATGATGATAGTGGTTTCTGATTTAGGCACAAGGCCAACGATGTTTGGAGGAGGAGGGTGTGGGGAGAAGAGGAAGTCAATTAAATCGACCGCAGTGTCTTACTGGTATTTTATTTTATTGACCTCCGTAAGGATGAAAGGCAAAGCAAACCTCAGTGAGATTTGAACTTAGAACGTAAAGGGCTGTAACTACAGATTACTACCAACCCACGACCCTTCTGATGATAATGAAACTAACTCTTAAAACCCTGTAATTATTTTATAAAAAGTAATTAAAAACAAGTTCGTCAATTCAAATGTTTGTCATATCTTTACTAGTGGACAGAACATTGAGAAAATTCGCAGTGCCCCAGCATGGCCTCAGCCGGATGGCTGGAACAGGTAAAAGAGGAAAAGAGTAACTAAAGTAAAGACTTTAAACATTTAATGTGATGCAGACATAGTGTTGTTTTGTACTTTTCAAAACATGTCTTGCTAATGTGGTTTCATGTGGTACAGGATGTTAAAAAATTAAGCATGCAACATCCGTCACTGTCCACATCAAGTATGACACAAATGTGTGCGTCCCAACACAAATGACCAGAATAATAATAGTCGATCACTTAGATAATAAAGACAGAAAAGTGACCCCATTTGGAATTTTCTCAATGTGTCATAAGTCAATCGTTGTTTATATAGATGCATACATATACACACACACACATATATATATATATATCATCATCATTTTATATCCGCTTTTCCCTGTTATACACATATGTATAAATATATATATCAACAGTTGATCGACTGTCATCAAATCGGACCGAGGAAACAATGTTTCCATTGGTCTTTCCAATTGCTAATACTCTCTATCGGTCGCAACGTGAAATAAAGTGTCTTGCTCAAGGACATAACGCATCGCCTGGTCCAGGAATCGAACTCACAACCTCAAGATTGTGAATCCAATTCTCTAACCACTCAGCCACACGCCTTCACTACTCAGCCACACGCCTGCATATATATACATATATATATAAACATACATTTACAAGACAGGCTTCTATGCAGTATTCCTCAACCAAATTTCACATTTCCCTAATGCCACTTGCTCGACTAAGACGTCAGTGGTACTGACTTGGTCTGTTCTGTGTGATAACCCCTCCAACCCATGCTAACAGGAGAAATGAACATATATATATAAATATATATGGTTGGCATTGGGAAGGGTATCCAGCCATAGAAATGTAGCTAGAAACAGTCCTATATGAGCAAGACACGGTCACCTGACCCAACTTGTCTCTGATGGGACAAACCCGTCTAACTCATGCTACTAACATGGAAAATAGACATTAAACGATGATGATGATATATAAATATATATATATATACACACACATATATATACATATATATAGCACAGCCTCATTTTACACACAACCATCTTCTCCCTAGCCACTGTTAACAATCAACACGCTAGTCCACCCTTATGTACACACCAAATGTACTTCTTTTCAGCCATCTCCTGTTGGGCTTGGGTTTGGGCTTTGCTGTGTCTGTGTCTGTTTTAAAATTTAGACTGAAGAGCAAAGTGGGAGAGGGGCTGGGAGTGGTGGGAGTGGTGCTGGGGGGCAGTGCCCCTTAGCTCATTAACAAATAGACTCTCACCTCTACCTTCTTGTAGCCAGTGTGATGAGATAGATGTGGTGCATATCTAGACGGATAGACAGATAGATAAACAGACAGGCAGGCAGTTAGATATATATATATATATATATATATAAATAGATAGATAGATAGAAAGACAGATACATACATACAAAGATAGATAAATAGATAAATAGATATATGGTTAGACAGATAGATGGATAGATAGACAAATAGATAGATAGATAAATAGATATATGGTTAGAGAAGATAGACAGATAGATAGATGGACAGATAGACAAATAGATAGATGGACAGATAGACAGATAGATAGATAGTTAGAGACAGATAGATAGAGAGACAGATAGATAAATAGTTAGACAGACAGACAGGCAGACAGACATACAATTTTGTGGAAGTGGGGGGGTAAGGACGGAAGGAATAATGAGGGGTGCGGTGGGGAACATAGATGACCAGTGTAAACCCTACAGCCACTACCACCACCACCACTACTCGTAGTAGTAGTAGTAGTAGTAGCAGTAGAGGTGTGTGAGGGGTCGGATGAGTGAAAGGAATAACTATTTTCCCTCCCTCACTGCTATAACTGGTGGTGGTGGTGTGGTGTTGTTGTTGGTGGTGGTGTGTTGTTGTTGGTGGTGGTGGTGGTGTGTTAGTGTTGGTGGTAGTAGTGATAGAGTGGTGGCGGTGGTGTTGTTGGAGGTGCTGGTGTGGTGGAGGTGTTGTTGTTGGTGGTGGTGTTGTGGTGGAGTGTTGTTGGTGATGTGATGGTGATAGTGTTGTTGTTATTGGTAGTGGTGGCAGTGGTGTTGGCGTTGTGGTGCCATTATTGGTGTGGTATAGGTGTTAGTGGTGGTGGTGGTGGTGTTATTAGTGTGGTGGTGGCAGTGGTGTTGGTGGTGGAGGTTGGTGTTGGTGGTGGAGGTTGGTGTTGGTGGTGGAGGTTGGTTATCTGGTGTTCAAAACCACAGGAAATCAAGATACACCAGTGGGGATGGATATATATACATACATACATATTACACATTTAATCCAATGTGGTGGTGGTAGTGGTGGTGGTATGGTTGTCGAAGTAGGAAGAGAGAGAGGAGGGGGGTAGTGGCGGCGGCGGTGGTGGTGGTGGTGGTGTTGGTGGCGGCAGTGTACTTAGGTGGTTGCTCACAGACGTAGGGAGCTGATGTACTCCAGCTTGTGGTGTAGAAGATCCGTCACCTGGTGGGCCGACTGTTGGTAGCTCTCTTCCACCCTCTTCCACATCATCATCTCCATGGTAACATCCTCCTGGGAGATGGGGAAAAAAAAAAAAAGACCAGATAGATTGATAGATACCATGGTGATAAAGGTGGTGATGATGGTGATAAAGATAATGATAAAGATGATGATGATGGTAATAAAGATGATGATGATAATGATGACAATGATGGTGATGATGGTGACAATGATGATGAACATTTTTTCATGCTCAGAGTTGCTGAAGCATGGAACAAACTCCCTGCATCAGTTGTTAGCTGCCGAGACACTGCATCCTTTAAAACCTCCATGGAACAAACTACCTGCATCAGTTGTTAGTGTTGGGACACTGCATCATTTAAAACCTCCATGGAACAAACTACCTGCATCAGTTGTTAGCTGTCGAGACACTGCATCATTTAAAACCTCCATGGAACAAACTACCTGCATCAGTTGTTAGTGTTGGGACACTGCATCATTTAAAACCTCCATGCTTCCTGAGATTCGCCAACACTACACCTGATATTCCCCCTCCATACACATACACACATGTATATCATGACTCATACACTGTACACTTTCCTGACATTTGTACATTATTCTATGTATTATACATACACATTTGACGAGTTGTAGTGCACCTGAGCACTGTACACAATAATTTCATTATTATTATTATTATGATGACTCACCTCTTCAGAAGAGATACTCTCAGTTAAGTTGAGATGGTGTAGATTCAATAACTTAAAGACAGGGTTGATATCTGTGACCACCTTGTGAAGTTCCTGTGTCGACTTCTCCAGGCTTAATGTCAAGCTGTTGAAGTTTTCAAACGTTTTCGGCTGCAACAATATAACACGGAACAATTGTAGTGTCTTTCATTAGAAATATGGTAATGAAAGGGTTAATGACATAGACAGTGTCTTTCATTAGAAATATGGTAATGAAAGGGTTAATGACATAGACAGTGTCTTTCATTAGAAATATGGTAATGAAAGGGTTAATGACATAGGCAGTCTTTTGTTAGAAATATGGTAATGAAAAGGTCAACAGAATAATGGGCAAAACTCTGAAATGTCACAGAAATCCTCTCACCTGTGGTAGATTCAACTCTTTCTTCTTTTTGTTCTTCTTCACCCAAGACGTCTTCATAGGTTTCAATATACGATGACAGACTGCGGCCAAGATGGTGATATGTGAAATAGTCTATGGATGGAATAGACAATAGAGAAATATATCATATATATATCATATATATATATTTATATATACGAGTGTGTGTAGTTTCAACCCTATCTCAAACTCCCTTGCGGTTGAGTTAACTTGAAATTGTAGTAACTGCTTTCCCAAGCAAACACTATAATCACTTTCCGTCCACCTTACTACCCGCCTCTGTCCTCCGTATCATGTATTAACTTCTCCCTCCGTCATGCGAGATATTTTCCACTTGCTACAAGGGAATCAGTCCTCTTTCTTGACCGATGCATCATGTGTTAATTCCTCTCGCTGCCTATTGAGATTTTCTCACTTGCTGCAAACATGTCTGGAAAACGTTCCTTCCCTGAGGCGTTCCTTGAGAAGCTGGTGTGCCTCACAACAATATATATTGGTGAAGGGGCACGGCTTAGTGGTTAGAGCATTGGCCTTGCAATCGAAAGGTTGTGAGTTCAATTCTCAGACCGGGTGATGTGTTGTTTCCTTGAGCAAGAGACTTTATTTCACATTGCTCCAGTTTACTCAGCTGTAGAAATGAGATGATAGGGACTGGGGTCCCTATCATTCCACTACAAAGTGGTCGTGCAGGTGCCACGGCAAAAAACCACCCAGCACTCACTGCAAATGAGGTTGGTGTTAGGAAGGGCATCCAGCTGTAGAAACCAAGCCCAAATCAGTTCCCGTCCCACCCTTGCAAGCAGGGAAAAAGCGGACGTAAAATGAAATGAAATGATATATATATATAACATAGAAGCACGAGGCCTAGTGGTAAGGGTGTTGGGCTTACGACCATAAAGTCGTGGGTTCAATTCCTGGGCTGGGTTGTGTGTTGTGTTCTTGAGCAAAACACTTCATTTTATGTTGCTCCAGTATACTCAACTGAAAATGAGTACCAGCGATAGCTGGGGAGTTTAATTCTGCGATGGTCTGGCATCCTGTCCAGGAGGGAGTATTGTACTCTCAGCCACTCAACGCCCTGGAAACTGTACTTGTAGTCCAGAAATAGCCACCGAAATGGCTTGAGCTCTGCCGTCGGGGTCATACATTTTCCTATTACCCACTCTACTACACTAAGTATTGAATACTTTGGTGCGTTATGGTCCATCTGGTTCCTTACCACAATTCCTTTGTTATATATATATATATATATATATATATATATATATATATATATATATATATGTGTATATGTATATGTATATATATATATATATATATATCTATATATACGTAAATAAGACTGTTATTGCTCCAAGCAGTCTATTCACCATCAATAACTACCCTGAATATACATACACATATACATGATATACAGATTTGAAGTAGACCATGTAGGTAGACAGGTAGACATACAGGTAAGTAGACCGTGTAGGTAGACAGGTAGACATACAGGTAGGTAGACAGGTAGATATACAGGTAAGTAGACCTGAAGGTAGACAGGTAGACATACAGGTAAGTAGACAGGTAGACATACAGGTAGGTAGACAGGTAGATATACAGGTAAGTAGACCTGAAGGTAGACAGGTAGACATACAGGTAAGTAGACCGTGTAGGTAGACAGGTAGACATACAGGTAGGTAGACAGGTAGATATACAGGTAAGTAGACCTGAAGGTAGACAGGTAGATATACAGGTAAATAGATCTGAAGGTAGAAAGGTAAAACTAGAGGAATACAGGTAGATATGGAGGGAGGCAGGTACTCACCTCTGTTAGAAGTACAAGATTCTCCAGTAAAGTCAGGTTCCAGGTCTTCTTACCATTTTCTTCACTGATTAAATTACATTTGTGTTTAGATACCAGACCTGTGTTAGAGAGAGAGAGAGAGAGATAGAGATAGTATTGTAGAGAGAGAGGGAGAGGTAGATAGTAGAGAGAGAGAGAGAGACAAAGAAGGAGAGTATATCAATAATACTACTAATAATAATAATAATATTACCATCAATGATAGATATTAGAGTTGTTTGAATTCTTTTTTCTTCTTCTTCATCTGCCTTATCTGTAACAGATATATATATATATATATATATATATATATATATAGAGAGAGAGATATGTAGATATGTGTATATATATATATATAGAGAGAGAGAGATATGTAGATATGTGTATATATATATATATATAGAGAGAGAGAGATATGTAGATATGTATATATATATAGAGAGAGATATATGTAGATATGTGTATATATATAGATATATATATATATATATATAGAGAGAGATGTAGATATGTGTGTGTGTATATATATATAGATATATATAGAGAGAGATATATGTAGATATGTGTATATATATATATATATATAGAGAGAGAGAGAGAGAGAGATAGATGTAGAAATATGTATGTGTGTGTGTGTGACAGCTCACACCTATGTGTGTGTGTGTGTGTGACAGCTCACACCTATGCGGGTTTAGCTGGCCTCCTCCAAGGTATATCTTGTTGGAGGTGACTTGGGTGATTTAATGATAGGGACCCCAGTCCCTATCATCTCATTTCTACAGCTGAGTAAACTGGTGCAATGTGAAAATAAAGTGTCTTGCTCAAGGAAACAACACATCACCCGGTTCGAGAATTGATCTCACAACTTTCGATTGCAAGCTCAATGCTCTAACCACTAAGCCATGTGCTTCCTTTTTAGATATATCTATGTATATATTTAGATATGTATGTATATATATATATATGATGATGATGATATATATATCATCAACATCGTTTAACGTCCATCTTCCACGCTAGCATGGGTTTGGACGGGAATTTTCCCACTTGAGGCAAGATTGGTTGTCTTGCTCGTATAGGACCGTCTGGCAGGTTTTCTACGGCTGGATGTCTTTCCTAACACCAACCACGTTTACAGTATGGACTGGGAGGTTTTTACCGTGTTACCTACACGGCCACATTACAGCGTGGACTGTGTGTTTTTTTGTCGTGATACCTACACGACCTCATTTATTTAGGACTGGATGTTGTGGTACCAACATAACTTCACATTTAAGGGGGTGGTGTGGATGGGCTGGGGGTAGTGGGACAGGGGTGTATTTTGGTAAGAGGTGCCTACTGACTGTAGGTTTCCCTTTTCACTTAGGCAAGGCAGGTCTTCTGTATTACTGTGTAGCGCCAAAGATCTCGGTCCAGTGACATTGTCTTGGAGAGGTGTAAGTGTGTGAGGTCGGATTTGATCACGTCGTCCCAGGTTTTTCTATATTTACTATTGTATTTTTGTGATAAAGACTTTATCTCACATAACATTTACATTGCTCTATATTTACTATTTTATTTTTGTGATAAAGGCTTTATCTCACATGATGTCGAATCTACGAGATTTACATATTATTTATTTTGAGAACAATACCTCAATATCAGTATAAGCGGCCAGTTATGGCCAGTTTGAACAGAAAGAGGTGAAAGGATTCTGGCTGGATACGACCGGTTTAAATGCTAAAGGGTTAGTACGTTATCTCTGTAACTATGTGTGTTTACACTCTCTACAAAGTATCCCCTGTCAATGTTTGATATGATTATCTTATATATATATATATCTTGGGAACACCCAACAAATAAGGATCTCTATTGCAATATACGACCTATCAGCAAGTCAATACGTAAACAGAGACTCAGATTTGCTGGCCACTGTTGGCGCAGCAAGGAAGAAATAGCAGGCGATGTATTGTTATGGAGTCCATTTCATGGAGCAAGAAATGCTGGTCGTCCCAAGAAGACATACGTCAAGCAACTTGAGGACAATACTGGATGCACTGCGGAAGAACTGGCAAATGTTATGAGAGACAGAGATGGATGGAGAAAACGTGTCGTAGAAGGCCGAGCAAGCTCGACCTGATGATGTTGATGATATATATATATATATAAATATGTCAATCGACTTTTAATATATAGATTTAGTAGTTCATAATGACCTCCCTCATCACCACCCTGTGAGACTTACCAAAACCATTTTCATACAATTGGTGAATATAAAGGATGTGTTCAACCATTAAGAGGAATACTTGGTGGTGGTTTTGTAGGAGATACGACGATATCCGAGTGGGATAGGGTCCATGGATGGTGTACTGAAGAGAAACAGACAAAACAAGCAGTTAGTTATATATATATATGTGTGTGTGTGTGTGTGTGTGTGTGTGTGTATATGACATTACCCTAGTATTATTGTGGCAACATGTAGACACATCACCATAAAATATAGTCACACACCCACATGGGCATCATCAGAGACAAACTGACAGATATCTAGTCACACACTCACATGGCCATCTTCAGAGATAGACAAACAGACAGACAGATATATCGTGACACAACCACATGGCCATCTTCAGAGACAAACAAACAGATAGACAGATATATATATATATATATAATGTGCTATATCTCACCTTGGTGGGTATTTTAAATGGTTTACAGTCTGTGACATGCTGTTGAAATAGTTGCTTAAGGTCTGTCAAGACATGCACCATTGGTCTCTTACTAACAGCACTGGTGCCATTCTGCGTAGGGTTACTGTCGGGTTGACGCCCCAAGTATATCGCTGCTATCAACGTACGCAACAGGTAACTGTGGAGTTTCAACCAGGCTTTCTGCAATGTAACAGAGATAAGGGGGATGAAGGGGAGGTAAGATACAGACAGTATGGGTGGGGGTGGAAAGAGACGAGAGAAAGAAGAGAGAGAGGGAGGGAGGGAGAAAGAAAAGAGAGGGCGGAAGAAAAAGAGAGACGAAAAAAAGGGGGGAGGGAGGGAAAAGAGGAGAGATAGAGAAAAAGAGAGAGAAAAAAAGACAAGACACTGATGTCCGAAAATCTTGATTGATGCTAAGAAACAGAACTAAAAGACTCCTTACCTCCTCCATAAAAGATTTCTCCTGAAGTTCCTTCAACGTGAATCTGAATAATTAAAAACATACAAAAAAAAAAACAAAAAAACCCAATAAAATAATGGTTTCTTATATAGGGCACAAGGCCAGCAATTTGGGGTAGGGGAAAGTCAATTAAATCGACCCCAGTACATTACTGGTACTTTATTTTTTATCGACCCCGTAAGGATGAAGGGCAAAGTTAAACTCAGTGGGATTTGAATTCAAATCATAAAGGGCCGTAACTCTATGCTGCAAAGCATGGCGTCCGACCTTCTACCGACACTGCCAATTCATCACCCTCAGCCCAATAAAATAATAGAAAATATTGACTTCTAATGTTTCATAAGATATGGGGTTTCTAGTAATGTACTTCTTTTGCCATGTGTAATGTTTATTAAAGTCTAAATTGATATCTTATCTCTATATTTTATCCATTCATTGAAATGTCTAAGTCTTAGAGACAAATAATCTTTTGATTAATATATATATTAATCAAAGGATTTTGATTAATAATATATATATATATATGAAGGCACATGGCTTAGTGGTTAGAGCATTGGCCTTGCAATTGAAAGGTTGTGAATTCAATTCTCAGACTGGGTGATATGTTGTTTCCTTGGGCAAGACACTTTATTTCACATTGCTCCAGTTTACTCAGCTGTAGAAATGAGATGATAGGGACTGGGGTCCCTATCATTCCACTGCAAAGTGGTCGTGGTGGTGCCACGGCAAAATAGTACCCAGCCCTCACTGTAAATGAGGTTGGTGTTAGGAAGGGCATCCAGCTGTAGAAATCAAGCCAGAATCAGTTCCCGTCCCACCCTTGCAAGCAGGGAAAAAGCGGACGTAAAATGAAATGAATACATGTACACATGTGTGGAGGCGCGTGGTAAGAGTGTTGGACTTATGACCATAATGTCGTGGGTTCGATTCTTGGGTTGTGTGTTGTGTTCTTGAAAAAAACAATTCTTTCCACGTTGCTCCAGTATACTCAGCTGAAAATGAGTATCAGCAGCAATAGCTGGGGGTTTAACCCTGCGATGGACTGGCGTCCTGTCCAGGGGGGAGTCTTGTACTTTCAGTCACTTCACGCCATGAAACTGGGATAAGCACTGTCCATATGAGCCTTCTGCTTTAAGACAGACTTTAGACTTTTATATACACATGTACACAGGTATATATATATATATATAGAATTCACAAGAATCAAAGCTATGTTCAAAGCATTTATTCACTGACAATTGTTTCATCCAAACCTAGGCTTGGAGTCTTCGGAGCGTTTTTCAATGTTTGTACACATAAATGACCTCCTTCCAACGCAAGAGACATACAGATACATATGTATATATTGATGTACAGTGGAGTGACATATATTATATTATATTATTTCTGTATAGCAATTCAAATTCAAAATCTTATATATATATATAAGAGAGTATTGAAGTCTGCTTGAAGCATTGTGGAATAATAAGATATATTTTCTTTAAGTCGTTTTGGAAGCCTCAACAATGCAGATGGGTAATTCTCCGGGTAACAAGATTCGGTGGTGAAGAGAGAGATGTAAGTGAATGTAGAATGAGATGTATAGTGTGTAGAAGAAATATATATATATATACACACATGTACACCCACACACACACATATATATATATATATATATACACACATATACATACACAGGGATATATACATACAAACACATACAGAGGAATAAATATTCTTATACACAGGGAAATACACAGACCCTAAGCAATAAAGAGAATAACAACCACAAGGCACCTACCCATCAGGAGGATCCCAGTTACTTAGTAACGTGAAATCTCGGTTGTCCTGCAAATCTTTCTCTCCTTTCGTTCGATCTGAGAATATTGAAAAAGATAAGAGTGGAGTGTGTGATGTTGAGGGTGAGTGAGGAGTGTGTGGTGTTGAGGGTAAGTGGAGTGTGCAGTGTTGAGGGGGAGTGGAGAGTGTGGTGTTGAGGGTGAGTGGAGTGTGCGATGTTGAGTGTGAGTGGAGAGTGTTGTGTTGACGATGAGTGCAGTGTGATGTTTAAAGTGAGTGGAGTATAGTCTTTAGAATTGTGTGAGAAGTGAGTGTGGTGTTTAGAGTGAGGTGGAAAGAAGTGTGGTGTGGTGTTTAGGGTGGTGAGGTGGAAGTGTGGTGGAGGGAGGGGGTAGATAATAACAACTTACCAACATCTGGATCTATTGCCATATTTGTTAACATCATTTCTGTGCTGTTATGGCTGGAATAAGACAAGGAATTCTGGGTTATGTATGTGTGTGCGTATGTATGTATGTATGTGTGTGTGTTGTGTGTATGTATGTGTGTCTAAGATCAATAAAATAAGTAGCAGACTTGAATAAATAAGCCTTGGGGGGCTCAGAGTTGATATGATCAACTAAATCAAAGAGGTGCCCCAACATGGCCCCATTCTAATTACTGAAACCGATAAAAAAAGAGTGTGGTGCCCCAGCATGGTCAGTGTCTGATGACTGAAACCAATAAAAAAAGAGCCTGGTGCCCCAGGATGGCCACATTCTAATGACTGAAGCCAGTAAAACACAAAGTAAGAATGTCTTATTTCCATCCCCAACTCCCAGTATCTCACACAGATTTAATTTAGTCCCTGCAAAATGAAAGAGGGCTTTGTCTGAGGTAACATAATACAGGTATGTACAAATATATATATATATATATCATCATCGTTTAACGTCTATCTTCCACGCTAGCATGTGTTTAGACGGGCATATATATATATCATCACCATCACCGTTTTACGTCCGTTCTTCCATGCTAGCATGGCTAGATGAGTTGTCCCGTTGTGTACAGTGTCCGGTCGGCTGACCTTGTCTTGCACATACGGGAACTGATTCTGGCTTGATTTCTACAGCTGGATGCCCTTCCTAACACCAACCTCATTTACAGTGAGTGCTGGGTGCTTTTTTGCCGTGGCACCTCCATGACCACTTTGTAGTGGAATGATAGGGAGCCCAGTCCCTATCATCTCATTTATACAGCTGAGTAAACAGGAGCAATGTGAAATAAAGTGTCTTGCTCAAGGAAACAATACATCACCCAGTCTGAGAATTGAACTCACAGCCTTTCGATTGCAAGCCCAATGCTCTAACCACTAAGCCATGTGTCTTCATATATATAGTGTGAGAGAAAAGAGGGAGAAGAGGACGTTGCCCTCATCTAGTTGATATAAAAAGTAACATTACCCACACCATCCTCAATGGATAGAAAGAAGGACACACTCACTTGCAGGTCTCCAACACCAAGTCTAGTAACAAACTCTCTTCGATGGCTGAGGCGTACTGCAAAGAATTCTGAAGTCGTTCTCGGAACTGCACAAACTCATGGATCTAAGATAGACACAGAGATATGAAATGTAAAAACCAGACAAAATAAAGATGAACAGAATGAAAACAGAGCTAGATAAATTGCAGAATACCTTAAATAAATAAATACAATTTAATCGAAAAAGAAAAAAAAAAGATAATTTAGATTGAGAAGAAAGAATGGAAGGTAAAATAAGAAAATAAATAAATATAAAATAAATGGTGGATTGAAGCGACATCTGAACATACACAATAAACAAACCCAAAGTGGAGACATGAATGAAAAGAGACATCATTGTATTATTTGTGGAGGGGTGTTTAACAGGCTTTCAGGACTCAAACGCTGTTTGAGATCTCATGCCAGGAAGAAATAGACATAAAGTGCAAGAAGTAGTCAAGCTTTGTAAGGAGCAGATGACCTTCATATATATGTATGATCGATTCAGATCGAATCTTGAGCTGATCAATAGCGAAATGTGTGTCACCAATCAATAAACATAATGAAGGCTTAACAAACCATCCTTGTATTATTATATTACACTCTGTCTAGCTCTAGACCTCGCTACTGACGTGGAGCTAGACATCGAGTGCTCACCTGGGTGAACCTACAGTAACTTCACGTTACACTCCCTGGATATATATATATATATATCATCATCATCATTTAACGTCCATCTTCCACGCTTGCATGGGTTTGGACGGGAATTTTCCCACTTGAGGCAAGATTGGTTGTCTTGCTCGTATAGGACTGTCTGGCGGGTTTTCTACGGCTGGATGCCCTTCCTAACACCAACCACTATATATATATATATGTATCATAAAATAACAGGAGGTTGGACTGGTGTAAATACTTGAAAGGTTTATTATACTATGATCCTTTCAATGACCGGGTTCCGTATGAATCCGGTGATATCATCAGGTATTCGAAATATAATAAATGCATGTAACAGATAAAGTCCATGGGGCTGAAAATCATAGACCCGAGGACGACCGACCATCTAGCATCTTCCACTTTAGCCAGTCGCCCTCCGTACTCGCACCACCAACTACACAAACGAAGATGGTTGAGCTGCTTTACGTTGAGTACTCTCCATATTATTACATCAAAATTGACCATACGGAATGACCAGCTCTATCCAGTGGTGAACCTTCAAATCTAAATATATATATGTATCTATATACAGTCTGTAGAACAAATGATGTTGTTACATTGAGCTATTTATCTTACTGGTAATAAGATAGTAATAAATTACTGTCTTTCACTATTTAGGGTTTAAAATATATATAACCATAAAAGGTTTTAGTATATACATAACCATAAATAGTATCCTTAATACTATCTATATATAAACACTTTACAATAAACAGTCTTGTGTCATAGAAATAGAGACTGTTTCAGAAGGTTTGTTATCAATATTCTTTGAAAAAGAAAAGACGTTACTACAATATATATATGTATATGAAAAGGTAGCCCTACCTTAATAAATGTTCCATATTTATAGGATGGTATGAGGTATTCTGTGATCTGGAATATAAACAATAATATACATATATAAACCTATATAGTTATTTGTGTTATATATATATATATATATATATATATATATATATATATATATATATATATATATATATTTAATGTATAATAAACAATACAGTATAATTACCTCATTACCAGAGGTTTCCCGAACAAGACGAATACAAGACACGTCCGCATTCGTTCATCAGACAAGGCAATTATATATATATATATATATATAGGGTGTCACCCAAACATGTATACACACTTCAACAGCATTCTAATATATACTGCCTGTACAGGTAATTAAAGTGTGTACACATTTGTATTTTTTGTGTGTGTGTGTGTGTGGGGGGGGGGGGCACCCTGTATATATTCAGAGAGAGAGAGAGAATGTAAGATGGATGAAGAAGTAAAAACAAATATGTAGTGTCTAGATATGTAAAAGACATGGTGTGACATACCTCCTTATGGTTGACTGAGAAGAATCTCAACATTGTGTTGTACATCATGTGTGCTGAGAGGAAATGGCCTAACCGATTTACATGGTTAGCAACAACATAGCTGAAACACAAATAAATAACAGCCTATCATTATATGTATGTAAAAGGTAATGAGCGAGAGACAAGTCACCCAACCAACCTTGCCTCAAGTGGGACAACTCCCGTGGAAGATGGACGTTAAACGAAGATGATGATGATGATGAAACAGAAATAATAACACAACCGGTACAGTATATGGAAGGAATATATTAGGTTTGGAACACAATTGGATGGAAACTGTGGAAATGCATCACCTGCATACAGACAGCCATTTTTGTTTTTATATATAAAGATATATATATATATATATATATATATATATATATATATATATATATATATATATATACACATCCCTCTTACTATATATATACACACACACATCCTTCTTGCTATATATACACACACATCCTTCTTATTATATATATATATATATCTATATATATATATATATATATATACACACATCCTTCTTACTATATATATATATATATACACACATCCTTCTTGCTATATATATATATACACACACATCCTTCTTACTATATATATATATATATACACACATCCTTCTTGCTATATATATATACACACACACACATCCTTCTTGCTATATATATATATATATACACACATCGTTCTTACTATATATATACATAGTTACACACACACATCCTCCTTGTTATATATATATATATATATATATATATACACACACATCCTTCTTACTATATATATATATATACACACATCATCTCCTTGCAATATATTATAAACATCATAAAGGAGAGAACATATATATATATATATATATATATATATATATATATATACAAGTATATATATATTTATATATATATATTTATATACACACACCAAGCATGGCAATAGAGACACTAAAATGTAGGGGCTTAATTAAAAGGGAGAAAGACATGACAAGACAGAAAGAATATTATTTAAAGAGAGATGTGAGTTTCCATAATGATCTGTCCAGTAAGAAAGATACTAGAAACATTTCAAATAAACAAACTTGTTTGTAGATATTTTCTGTTAACCCTTTAGCATTTACTTTAACTCTCTATATATAACTATTGTATTTTTGTGGTAAAGGCTTTATCTTACATAATTATCTCACATAATATCAAATCTACGAGATTTTGATGTTATTTATTTAGAGAACAATACCTTAATGTCAGTATGAGTGGCCAGTTATAGCTGGTTTGAACAGAAAGAGGTGAGAGAATTCTGGCCAGATATGGCCGGTTTAAATGCTAACTCATTACAAGATGTTAAGAGTTGAAATACAAAAGCAAGAACACAACTCACCCTAATGTATCGTTAATGATATGTTTTGCCTCCATGCTGTCATATATGTCTGTACAGGGACCAAACGCACCTACAACAAATCAGATGCAATGAGAAGTGTTTTAGGGCCAGCTTCCATGCGGGCCTCATAACAAATTTCTACATTTTGCACCATCATCTGCACCTTTCTCTGGCTTTCATTTCCTCCTCCATCACCTTCAATCATGTCTCTTTCCACATTCATTTCCATCACTCCACCCCCTCCCCTTCTCACTCTCACTTCCATCCTTCCTCAACACCTGACCCAGCCATCTCACGCCTTTCTTCACAGGCTTTACTCCTCCCACCTCAACCATCTCACTCCACCTCTCTTCACAACATTCATCACAGGCTTTATTCCTTTCACCCAGTCACTTTTGTCTTTCCTCACCTTTCCCTTCTGTTCGCTCCAGCCATCTCTGTTGCTCCATGTCTCACTCCCATAAATCACAGCCCTTCTCCCACATGGAGCATACATACACCTTTCTCTTCCATACTGTCCATCCAGCCATCTCTACTGCTACATGTCTCACTCCCATAAATCACAGCCCTTCTCCCACATGGAGCATACATACACCTTTCTCTTCCATTCTGTCCAGCCAGCCATCTCTACTGCTACATGTCTCACTCCCATAAATCACAGCCCTTCTCCCACATGGAGCATACATACACCTTTCTCTTCCATATTGTCCAGCCAGCCATCTCTACTGCTACATGTCTCACTCCCATAAATCACAGCCCTTCTCCCACATGGAGCATACATACACCTTTCTCTTCCATTCTGTCCAGCCAGCCATCTCTACTGCTACATGTGTCATTCCCAGAAATCAAGGCACTTCTCCCACATGGAGCATACATACACCGTTCTCTTCCACTCTGTCCAACCACCTCTACATCTCCACAACAACAACAACTAGAACAAGAAGAAGAACTGTAAGTAAAATGGAGGAAGAGCCTCTTCCCTGAAAAGCCAACTTACCAACTGTACAATAAAGTCGTATTAAAAGTAATTTGATTTGGAAATTTGATGGAGAGCTCTTCAGTCCTTTTTCCAACTGTGCAATAATCTGCCATAACACACCTGTATCACCTGCATAACAACAACAATAACAACAACATTAATAAAAAAAATATTGATGTTAAAATAAAGAAAAGGTTTTATTCCCTCTTTCTACAACAAATATTTTATCTATTTATGGAATATAGCTATTAAGTTAGAGACAATCCGGCCCGCCATGACTGCTTTTAATTTTTACCGTGTAGGCTTATTTAGAATTATTTTCGTAACAACCGTAATACAGGCTCTACTCCTCCCATCTCACTCCTTTCTTCACAGGCTCTACTCCTCCCATCTCACTCCTTTCTTCACAGGCTCTACTCCTCCCATCTCAACACCTGACCCAGCCATCTCACTCCTTTCTTCACAGGCTTTACTCCCCCCACCTCAACCATCTCTCTTCACAAGTCATCACAGGCTTTATTCCTTTCACCCAGTCACTTTTGTCTTTCTTCACCATTCCCTTCTGTTCTCTCCAGCCATCTCTGTTGCTCCGCGTTCACCACTCATGCCTCACTCCCACAAATCACAGCCCTTCTCACACCTTTCTCTTCCATACTATCCAGCCAGTCATCTTACTTCAGCTTCACTGATAGGCTTATGTGTGTTATAATTTCCCAGTTCCATGTTATGGAAAGAAGTTGTCGTGAATCTTTGGAATAGTGCTTAATAAATATTAATGGCCCCTAATGGCCCTAATAGTTGTGCTGTTCCAATGTTCAAAAGTGGCCCGCCAATGGAATATGTTACACCCCCTTGCTCTAGTGCCATAGAAGAATGGGGAGGGTGGCAGGGTGATAGGGATTTAGGCCTAGAACACAAAAGCATACATATAACTGTTGTTGTGTGTCTGTATTTACCTGTTTGTTTATATATATAAGTGCTGTTGTTGTTGTTGTTCTGTGTGTATCTATATTTACCTGTTTGGTTATATATATCCAGCAATAGATACATTGCTAGTAGAAGGTAAGTGTCGGCATACTGAATATCAGTGGAGAGAAGATCTTTACCTGTTGACAGACAAAGGGGAGAGAATGTAAGCTTCTTATATAAAATTATGTTGGAAGATTTTAATTTAAATTGGAAACCTTTAAAATGGGTGGTTTTATTACACAGGATCATAGCTGGATTTGGCTGAGCTGGTAACTAAAGGGTTAAATATTAACATATAGTTCAATTATAAATTATGTGAGATGATTCTAATTTATATAAGAACATGGAGGCACATGGCTTAGTGGTTAGAGCATTGGGCTTGCAATCGAAAGGCTGTGAATTCAATTCTCAGACCGGGTGATGTGTTGTTTCCTTGAGCAAGACACTTTATTTCACATTGCTCCAGTTTACTCAGCTGTAGAAATGAGATGATAGGGACTGGGGTCCATATCATTCCACTACAAAGTGGTCGTGGAGGTGCCACGGCAAAAAAGCACCCAGCACTCACTGTAAATGAGGTTGGTGTTAGGAAGGGCATCCAGCTGTAGAAATCAAGCCAGAATCAGTTCCGTCCCACCCTTGCAAGCAGGGAAAAGGCGGACGTAAAATGAAATGATGATGAAGAACCTAAAAAGAATGGTTTTATTTCATAGAACCAGAGCCAGTTTGGGCCGGGTTGCTAACGAAAGGGTTAAACTAAAATCTGAATCTAAAAGCCACATTTGGGCCAATATATTTGAATGAGAGGTAGAAGAGAAGGAAAGACACTACTCACCAAGTGTGAGACCATGTTTATAAAATTTGAGAAGATCTTTCACCTGCGACATCCTATCTTCAGTTGTCATATGTTCATAGTTACCTAGACTCCGCTCCAGACGGAGGTAGGTCATATGTTGCTGCATTGATTTCACCTGTAGACACAACAGATAGACAGGTGAGCAGGTAGACAGACAGACAGGTAGGGCAGTAGATAGACAGATAAATAGACAGGTAGACAGACAGACAGACAGATAAATACATAGGTAGACAGACAGACAGACAGGTAGGTCAGTAGATAGACAAGTAGACAGACAGACAGGCCAGTAGATAGACAGATAAATAGACAGGTAGACAGACAGACATACAGGCCAGTAGATAGACAGATAGATAGACAGGTAGACAGACAGACAGACAGGCCAGTAGATAGACAGGTAGACAGACAGACAGACAGATAAATACATAGGTAGACAGACAGACAGGTAGGTCAGTAGATAGACAGATAGGTAGACAGGTAGACAGACAGGTCAGTAGATAGACAGATAAATAGACAGGTAGACAGACAGACAGATAAATACATAGACAGACAGACAGGCCAATAGATAGACAGATAAATACATAGGTAGACAGACAGACAGACAGGCCAGTAGATAGACAGATAAATAGACAGACAGACAGATCAGTAGATAAGTAGACAGGTAGGTAGAAAGATAGATAGACAAATGGATGGATAGGCAGGTAGATCTTATGTTTCTATACTGATTTTCACCTGTGGACACACACACCACTACACCTACACACTGTCGATATAACAGACCATTACACACTGCTATACTACACTACACACTGTTCATATAACACACCACTACACTACACACTGTTCAGTTCATATAACACCACTACACTACACACTGTTGATATAACACAGACCATTACACACGCACACACCACTACACACTGTTGATATAACACAGACCATTACACACGCACACACCACTACACACTGTTCATCTAACACACCATTACACACCACTACACAGTTCATCTAACACAGACCATTACACACTCACACACTGTTCATATAACACAGACCATTACACACACACACACCACTACACACTGTTCATATAACACAGACCATTACACACGCACACACCACTACACTACACACTGTTCATATAACACAGACCACTACACACTGTTCATATAACACAGACCATTACACACGCACACACCACTACACTACACACTGTTCATATAACACAGACCATTACACACGCACACACCACTACACACTGTTCATATAACACAGACCATTACACACGCACACACCACTACACACTGTTCATATAACACAGACCATTACACACTCACACACCACTACACACTGTTCATATAACACACACACAAACCATTACACACTTCCTGTTTCAATACTTACAGTTTGAGGAAATTCCTGTGAGTTATCACCCATGTTTAAACGTAAATCTTCGTTGATTGAAGTCAGAAACTGTGGAAGACAAAGAAAGAAGTTATCCCTAACTGATGGTGATGGTTGTGTTGATGGTGGTAGTGTTTTATGATGATGATGGTGGTGCTGGTGGTAGTGGTGGTGAATGTAATGGTGGTGTTTGTGATGATGGTGATGGTAGTGGTGGTGTTTGTGATGATGGTGGTGGTGGTAGCCCATTGTTCCCTAACAGTTATATAGTTACACACATTAAACAGACACGTATGTATATATACACAAAGACAAACATGTACACACACACACACACATACACATATGTACTCATATACACAGACAGACACATGTACATACTCACACACAGACACATATACACATACAGACACATGTAGATACACACACACAGGCATACACATATGTACACACACACAGGCACATGTAGATACACACACACACAGACATGTAGATACACACACACATACACAGGCATACACAAGTGTACACACACACACACACAGGCATACACATATGTACACACACACACAGACACATGTAGATACACACACACAAAAAGACATGCACATACACGCACGGAAACATATGTACATACACACACGCAGACAGACACATGTGTACATACACATACATATACACAGTGTAAAGTAGGTAGTAGAAGAGTTTCCATGGTTACCTGACTCTTGTCCTTGTCCCCTAACATAGTTATATAGTCCCGCATGTCCCCAAAACATCGAGATTTGTCACCAAACATGGAGAAATACTGTTTCAGTAGGTCAGTTGGTTTACCTGGGGGGAGAGAGAGAGAGAGTTATGGTAGTGATAGAGAGAGAGAGAGAGAGAGAGAGAGAGTTATGATAGTGATAGAGCGAGAAAGAGAGAGTAAGAATTATTTCCAGCTTGCATTCTACTGGCAGTATTGGTAGAGGGTCGGACGCCATGCTTTGCACCATAGAGTTACGGCCCTTTATGATCTGAGTTCAAATCCCGCCGAGGTCAACATTGCCTGTCATCCTTACGGGGGTCGATAAAATAAAGTACCGGTAATGCACTGGGGTAATTGCTGGCCTTGTGCCAAAAGTAGAAACAATTATTGGTAGAGGGTTGGATGCCATGCTTTGCAGCATAGAGTTACGGCCCTTTATGATCTGAGTTCAAACCCCACCGAGGTTTTTCAAATCCCACCTTGGATTTTTTTAGCTTCAGAAGATCCCGTTAAGGGTGAAAGTAGCGATTCTTTGCTTAAACTTTAATCTGTTATTTTAATATATGTATCATCATTCATTTTCATTTCATTTTATGTCCGCTTTTTCCCTGCTTGCAAGGGTGGGACGGGAACTGATTCTGGCTTGATTTCTACACCTGGATGCCCTTCCTAACACCAACCTCATTTACAGTGAGTGCTGGGTGCTTTTTTTTTTGCCGTGGCACCTTCACGACGACTTTGCAGTGGAATGATATGGACCCCAGTCCCTATCATCTCATTTCTACAGCTGAGTAAACTGGAGCAATGTGAAATAAAGTGTCTTGCTCAAGGAAACAACACATCACCCGGTCTGAGAATTGAACTCACAACCTTTCGATTGCAAGGCCAATGCTCTAACCACTGAGCCATGTGCCTCCATATATATATATATATATATATATATAACAAAGAAGGAGTGGTAAGATACCAGGGGCACCCCTTGGTATTTTGCCAATCCTTCTTTGTTATATATATATATATATATATATGTGTGTGTAAAAAATAAACAGAAATAACACAACCGGTACAGTATATGGAATATGTATATATACAGATGTTGTTTACTCGAGAGAAGGCTACGTTGGTATGGTCACGTGATGCGCATGAAAGATGACAGCTGTATAAAAAAGTGCAGGGCAATAAAAATAGACGTTAGCCACGGAGTAGGCAGACCCAGAAAAACCTGGGACGACTTGATAAACTCCGACCTCACACACTTACACCTCTCCAAGACAATGTCACTGGACCGAGATCTTTGGCGGTACTCAGTAATAGAGAAGACCCGCCTTACCTAAGTGCAAAGTGAAACCTACTACAGTCAGTAGGCACCTCTAACAAAATACACCCCCGTCCCACTACCCCCACCGCCATCTACACCACCCCTTTCAATGTAAAGTTATGTTGGTACCACAGCATCCAGTCCGAAACAAATGAGGTTGTGTAGGTGTCACGACAAAAAAAACACACAGTCCACGCTGTAATGTGGCCGTGTAGGTAACACGGTAAAAACCTACCAGTTCCACACTGTAAACGTGGTTGGTGTTAGGAAGGGCATCCAGCCGTAGAAAACCCGCCAGACAGTCCTATGCGAGAAAGACAACCACTCTTGCCTCAAGTGGGAAATCTCCCGTCCAAACCCATGCAAGCGTGGAAGATGGACGTTAAACGATGATGATGATGATGATGATGATGATGACAGTACCTATAATATCTGAATAATCATTGGTGTTGTCGTTGTGGAGCATCTTGAGTAGATGTAGTTGTGCAAGGTAAGGGCCGCGAAGAGGCCGTTCAATTTCTCGGTTTTCATCGGCAAGTTTCTCAATAAATGACACAGCCTTCTCTATTGTACAATGGTCTGAGGAATCACTGAAACGACAGAATAATATAACATTAGTCAATGGGAGTGTGTGTGTGTCAACATGTAGGTACTCTCAGGTCTTGAATATTCACCTGTGCTCGCTTAACCCTTTAGCATTTACATTACTCTATATATACTATTGTATTTTCACAGTAAAGGCTTTACCTCACATAATATCTCACATAACATTTACATTACTCTATATATACTGTTGTATTTTCACAGTAAAGGCTTTATCTTACATGATATCAAATTCACCAGATTCTAATATCATTTATTTTGAGAACAACACCTTAACATAAGTATGAGTGGTTAGTTACGGCTGGTTTGAACAGAAAGATGTGAGAGAATTCTGGCCGGATACAGTTGGTTTAAATGCTAAAGGGTTAATTTTTCAGATTTTTTAACCCCACTCCCTGCTTATTATTTACCAGTAATGCACTGGATAATTGCTGGCCTTGTGCCTAAAGTAGAAACAATTATTACCCACTGCTACAACCATTACCACACCCCCTACCACTCACCTATTATCTTCTTCATTGCTGTCCTTCTTTACCTTCACGAGTTCAGTGACACATGTTAAATATTGACTCCAGAAGTTCCAGTCATCTGGGCTGAGGTGAGAGAGAGAAAAAGAGAGAGTCAATATTAACATCATCATCATCACCACCACCATCTTCATTAACATTACCACATCATCCCTGCTACCAAACATACCATATACCGTATTTCCTGGCACCGAAGACGCTTCATCCTCGGGGACGCATGGTAGATTTTTTAGACTTATTTTAGGAAAAAAGTAGTGTCTTCGACGCAGGGAAATATGGGGTATATTTGAATATGAACTGAGGAATATGTGACCAAAAACTCGATGGTAAAATGGAGGGGATGGTCAGCTTATATACACCATCTAAACAATGTGTTGATTAGCTGCCTTGGTTTATAAACAGGGTTTGAATTTTCGCCCATTTCTCAGACATATAAAAGGTGGTGAGAGTCAGCTTATATTTGAGTATATGCGATAATTGATAAAAAAAATCAAAAGCCTGAACTTACTTCTCCTGTAGTAATGCCTGGTAAGCTATATTAGCATCAGACCATTTCTTCAATTTACAATACAAATGCGCTATCTCTTTTTTCCGAAAGTCAATTTCACTTGTGAATTTTTCTGGAAGAGAAACATTTCAATAAACAGCGACAACAACAACAACAACATCATGATGATAAATAATAATTTTTTATGATACTGTCTTACATTAGAAATATGGTAATGGAAGGGTTAATGACATAGACAGTGTCTTTCATTAGAAATATAGTAATGAAAGGGTTAATGACATAGACAGTGTCTTACATTAGAAATATGGTAATGGAAGGGTTAATGACATAGACAGTGTCTTTCATTAGAAATATGGTAATGAAAGGGTTAATGACATAGACAGTGTCTTTCATTAGAAATATGGTAATGGAAGGGTTAATGACATAGACAGTGTCTTTCATTAGAAATATGGTAATGAAAGGGTTAATGACATAGACAGTGTCTTTCATTATAAATATGGTAATGAAAGGGTTAATGACATAGACAGTGTCTTTCATTATAAATATGGTAATGAAAGGGTTAATGACATAGACACTGTCTTACATTAGAAATATGGTAATGGAAGGGTTAATGACATAGACAGTGTCTTTCATTAGAAATATGGTAATGGAAGGGCTAATGACATAGTCAGTGTCTTACATTAGAAATATGGTAATGAAAGGGTTAATGATATAGACAGTGTCTTTCATTAGAAATATGGTAATGGAAGGGTTAATGACATAGGCAGTGTCTTACATTAGATATATGGTAATGGAAGGGTTAATGACATAGACAGTGTCTTACATTAGAAATATGGTAATGGAAGGGTTAATGACATAGACAGTGTCTTTCATGAGAAATATGGTAATGAAAGGGTTAATAACACAGGCAGTGTCTTTCATTAGAAATATGGTAATGGAAGGGTTAATGACATAAAGTGTCTTTTGTTAGAAATATGGAAACAAAAGGGTTAATCAACTGTCCCCAACACCATTACACAGTACATAACAAGACAGCAGCGAAAAGGTTAAGCAAGTTTCTCACCTCCAAGGGGTCCCTGCAACAGATCTATAGCTTCCTGCCACTTCTCCAACTGTTTTAGTATTATCAAATAAAGATGAATCTCTGATGGGAAGAGAGAAAGAGGAGGAAGTGGGTTTGAGAGAGTGAAAGGAGAATGGGAACAATAGTGGAAATGTTAGAGTACAAGTCTAATTGTGTATGTATATATATATATATATATATATATATATATATATATATATATATATAAACACACACACACGTGATGAAGTGTGTGTGTGTATATATACCGTATTTCCAGCGCCGAAGACCTTCGTCCTCAAGGAACCACCCTAATTCTGACAACCAAAAATTTGAAAAAAAATTAATAAACAACCTTCGGCTTCCAGGATGCATGGTAGATTTTTGAGACTTATTTTAGGAAGAAAGTACTGTCTTCAACACTGGGAAATATGGAATATATATATATATACACACATGAGGGTGTGCTGAAAAGTTCCTGGCTTTGAGTAAAAGAAAATACAGGAGGTTCAGTTTTAATTATGACTTCAGTCATCATATTCTCCTCTCAGAATCACAAACTTATTCCAGCGGTCCTTCAGTTTTTCTAAGCCCTGTAAAAAGAATTTGGAAGGTTGGGCCTCCAACAAGACCTCTGTAGCAGCAACCAAGCCAGGCCTCTTTCAGCACCCCTTTGTATACATATATATGCATACATATATATATATATACATATATACATGTGATGGCAGTGTGTGTGTACCATCATCATTTTATGTTCGCTTTTCTCTGCCTGCAAGGGTGGGACGGGTCCTATTCAGCACAGCATCTCTCCATTTGTCACGGTCCTTTGTCATCTCCTCCGTGAGCTTCAGCGATCTGAGGTCTTCTCTCACCACCTCCGCCCATGTTTTTTGTGGTCTTCCTTCTACTGGTATTCCTTGGCACTTCTTTACCCAGCGGTGTATATATATATATATATATATATACACACATAAAAGGCAGGCTGTATGATGCCTCCATACGAACAGCGATGTTACATGGCAGTGAGACATGGGCCTTGTGTGCAGCTTGCATGCTCCGCTGGATGTGTAATAATAATATACGCGAACGGCAAAGCATAAATGAACTAAGTGAGAAATTAGGAATAAGAGGGATCAGATGCTGTTTACTCGAGAGAAGACTACGTTGGTATGGTCACGTGATGCGCATGAAAGACGACAGCTGTATAAAAAAGTGCAGGGCGATCAAAATTGATGGTAGCCACGGAGTAGGCAGACCCAGAAAAACCTGGGACGACTTGATAAAATCCGACCTCACACACTTACACCTCTCCAAGACAATGTCACTGGACCGAGATCTTTGGCGCTACACAGTAATACAGAAGACCCACCTTGCCTGAGTACAAAGCGAAACCTACAGTCAGTAGGCACCTCTTAACCAAAATACACCCCCGTCCCACTAATCCTACCCCCACCGCCATCTACACCCCCCCTTTCGATGTAAAGCTATGTTGGTACCACAGCATCCAGTCCTAAATAAATGAGGTCGTGTAGGTGTCACAACAAAAAAAAAACACACACAGTCCACGCTGTAATGTGGCCGTGTAGGTAAAAACCTCCCAGTTCCACACTGTAAACGTGGTTGGTGTTAGGAAGGGCATCCAGCCGTAGAAAACCCGCCAGACAGTCCTGAGCAAGACAACCAATCTTGCCTCAAGTGGGACAATTCCCGTCCAGACCCATGCTAGCGTGGAAGATGGATGTTAAACGATGATGAGGATGATTCATCTATGTTAAAATCTATCCCGTATTAGTTGTACAACTTTTATGACCTGGTCCAGCCACTTACATAGAAACATAGATGGACAAACGGTCGAACAGGCAGACATGAACCTTGATACAGTATACACACACACACACACACATTATACCAGAATATCAACTCCAAGCAAACAATATAGATTCAAACAAAACAATTGAAATCTCCCTTCTCCTCTCTACACCACCACCACTAACATAACATACTTCACACCACCACCACTATCACTACCATCAACATCACTACTACCCACCATTAACACCACCACCATCACACTACACACACTATGTCATCAACACTAACACCACCACAACCACAAACCACTATCAACACTACAACCGCAACCACCACCACCAACACCACTACCACAATTAACACCATCGCCACCACCACTACCACAATTAACACCATCACCACCACTACCACAATTAACACCATCGCCACCACCACCACCACCACTATTAACACCATCACCACTACCACAATTAACACCATCGCCACCACCACCACCACCACCACCATCACCACTACCACCACCACTATTAACACCATCACCACAAATAATACCATCACCAACACCACAATCATCATCACATTAGCAATAAATGAAGAACAACAATAGCAAGCAACACTACTACCACCACCACCACCACTACAGCAGCAGCAGCAGCAGCAACAACAACAACAACAACAGCAGCAGTAGCAACAACAACAATAACAACATTACCTGCTTCAGCTTCAATTTTATCTTCTTTGATGTATTTCAAGGTCATCCTCTCTGCCAGTGGAAGATAAAGTGACTTGGCTTGTTGTCTGTCTTCAGATGTATGGGCCTGTCGTAGAGATTTTATATATATGTATATATATATACATGCATATGGTGGCTGCCAACTCGTTTTCGAGTACGGCCACTACTTTATATCCATGTAGGAGAACCCCTACCGATGCACTGAACGAGTGTGACTTTTTAGTCCAGCCAGCGACTTGAAAACTCTGGTACAAACACTGCACTTGTGACAATTATTGACACAGTGCTGGGCCCTTGGTACCATGTGACGACAAGTGCAGAGAGATCTCCAGATATAAAGCAATGCCTGTGCCATGAAGCTTTTATAGTGAGCAAAGGCACTGCACAAAGCCAGTCCCACTCTCTTAACCAAGATGATATTTACCAAAAAGAAGAACAAGCCATCATCATTGGATACCATCAGGGTTGCAGGTGTTAGATCAGAGTTTTCCTTCTCCTAGAATTCTACCTTGACAGAGGCTAAGGGGTCATCTCTCCCGGTGATTTTGGATGGCCATTGACTCTTAAGAGCTCCTTTGCCCTTTGACAGGTTTTGTTTTATACATACACATATATATATATTTCCCGTCCCACCCTTGCAAGCAGGGAAAAGTGGATGTAAAATGAAATGAAAATGATGAATGATGATATACATGGTGGCTGCCAACTCGTTTTCGAGTACGGCCACTACTTTATATCCATGTAGGAGAACCCCTACCGATGCGCTGAACGAGTGTGACTTCTTAGTCCAGCCAGCGACTTGAAAACTCTGGTACAAATACTACACTTGTGACAATTATTGACACATAGTGCTGGGCCCATACATACGCATACACATATATATATCTATAACAAATACATACACATGCCTATATACACACACACACATGCATGCATATATATAAAACATATATACACACGCATATATATATACACATGCACACGCATATATATACACATGCACACACACATACATATATATATATATATATACACACACACACGCACATACATATATATATATATACACACACACACGCATGTCTACCACGACTCATACACTGTTCACTTTCCTGACATTTGTACATTATTCTAATGTGCCTGTACACAATAATTTCATCATTACTATTATTATACATACACACACTTTTATATATATATATATATATATATATATGAAATTAGAAATTAGAAATTATATGCTTTCACCGTATTTTAGACTAAAGAAATTTCTAGCCTGATGATGGGGTTTATAACCCTCGGAGAAATGGAAAAAGATGAGTGTTGTCGTATGGCAACACTCATCTTTTTCCATTTCTCCGAGGGTTATAAACCCCACTATCAGGCTAGAAATTTCTTTAGTCTAAAATACGGTGAAAGCATATAATTTCTAATTTCAAACAACTCACGCACCGTTTCAAAAACATACTTACATGTTTACGTTTATATATATATATATATATATACACACACGCAAACATACATTAACATCACCATTTAGCATCCATTATTCCATGCATGGGTTAGACGGATCGTCTGTATTTGGACACAAGTCTGGCCAGAATGTTCATTCAAGGGTGTTCTACGAGGGTACAAGAAGTCCCTGTATGTGATTTTCATTATAGTGGACATGGATAGCATAGCACTGAGCTATGCCCACTTTTTTAGACAAAACCAGCAGGAAAAGCTCATCTCTGAAAATAGGTTGCTGCATGGTAGTGAAACATGGGCTGTGACTGTAGAGGACATGTGGTGCTACATGGTAATGAAACATGGGCTGTGACTGTAGAGGACATGTGGTGTTGCATTGTAGTAAGACATGGGCTGTGACTGCAGAAGACATGTGGTGCTACATGGTAGTGAAACATGGGCTGTGACTGTAGAGGACATGTGGTGCTACATGGTAGTGAAACATGGGCTGTGACTGCAGAGGACATGTGGTGCTACATGGTAGTAAGACATGGGCTGTGACTGCAGAGGACATGTGGTGCTGCATGGTAGTGAAACATGGGCTGTGACTGCAGAGGACATGTGGTGCTACATGGTAGTAAGACATGGGCTGTGACTGCAGAGGACATGTGTAGACTGGAGAGAAATGAAGCAACCATGCTCCGTTGGATGTGCAATGTAAATGTGAGAGACAGGCAGAGCTTGGACAAGTTGAGAGAGAAGCTGGGTTTAAGCCTTTAGTATTTAAACCGGCCAGATCCAGCCAGAACTCTCTCACCTCTTTCTGTTGAAACAAGCTGTAACCGGCCACTCATACTGATGTTAAGGTATTGTTCTCAAAATTGATAATATCAAAATCTCATAGATTCAATATTATGTGAATTAATTATGTGCTATAAAGCTTTTTCTGCGAAAATACAATAGTAAATATAGAGTTATGTGAATGCTAAAGGGTTAAAAGGAATCTTAGATGGCGTGCAGGAAAGAAGACTGCGTTGGTATGGACATGTGATGCACATGGACGATGAGAGATAGGTGAAGAAGAGACATGAAATCCCAGTGGAAGGAAGCTGCAGTGGAGGTAGACTGAAACCTGGGTAGAGGTGGTGAGAGCTGACCTCAAATCACTGAGACTCACAGAAGAGATGACAAAGGCACACGATGGTGGAGAGATGCTGTGCTGAGAAGGACCCATCCAGCCCATGCAAATGTGGAGAAAAAAAAACGGATGCAAAAACGATGATGCTGATGATGATGATAATACTTATGTTAAAACTCGTTAACTCACCTGCATAACAATACTCATCACTGCCCAAAAATAATATGGGTTCTTGGTTGGTTTCAACTTGTGCAAGAGCATGGCTGTCTGTTGCTGTTTTTTGTAGTAACCGAGTCGGACGTAGGACATGAACAGAGCAGATAAGATCTCCTCGCTGTCTGGTCGGGCCTTGTATGCATTCTCATACATATTGGCTATTAGATCAACTGTAGTGAAGAGAAATGTGCATATATATATATATATATATAAGCGGACATATACACACATATATACACACACACATATATATATATATATACATATATATATATATACATATATATATATATACACATTTATATATATATATACACACACATATATATATATATATAAGCGGACATATACACACACACATATATATACACACACACATATATATATATACATATATATATATATACACATATATATATATACACACATATATATATATATACATATAAGCGGACATATACACACATATATACATATATATATACATTATATATAAGATGAGTGCCTTATTTTAACGGTTTATTCTCCACTTTCTTACTTTTCCACGTATATACATGGAGGCACATGGCTTAGTGGTTAGAGCATTGGCCTTGCAATCGAAAGGTTGTGAGTTCAATTCTCAGACCGGGTGATGTGTTGTTTCCTTGAGCAAGAGACTTTATTTCACATTGCTCCAGTTTACTCAGCTGTAGAAATGAGATGATAGGGACTGGGGTCTCTATCATTCCACTGCAAAGTGGTCGTGGAGGTGCCACGGCAAAAAAGCACCCAGCACTCACTGTAAATGAGGTTGGTGTTAGGAAGGGCATCCAGCTGTAGAAATCAAGCCAGAATCAGTTCCCGTCCCACCCTTGCAAGCAGGGAAAAAGCGGACGTAAAATGAAATGATGATGAAATGATGATACATTATATATATATATATATATATATAATTGTTTCTACTTTAGGCACAAGGCCAGCAATTACCCAGTGCATTACTGGTACTTTATTTTATCGACCCCGTAAGGATGAAAGGCAAAGTCAACCTCGGCGGGATTTGAACTCAGACCGTAAAGGGACGTAACTATGCTGGAAAGCATGGCGTCCGACTCTCTACCGATACTGCCAATCCACCGCCCTATATATATATATATAATAGCATATATATATAGAGAGATGGGGGGAGATGGGTTACAGAGAGAGAGAGTTAGAGAGATGGGGAGGGAGGGAGGGATGAAGAGAGAGGGAGAGAGGTGGAGCGGGAGAGAGATGGGGAGCGAGAGAGAGGGATGGGAGGGGAGGGTGATGGGGTGGGCGTAGAATTGGCACAGCCCATAGCCTAAAACAAAACTTACACTGGTGAGTCTCTCTGTAGCAAATCAACATCCCCTGGAGGGTGGCTTCATCTGTCGGCTGTAGGGAATGGACCTCTTGTAATATACACGAGCTTTCATCGTCCCGACCAAGATGGAGCAGTGCCAATGCTTTCAATACCTAACAAGAACAACAACAACAATAACTAGAGATCAAAGCAAATATTATTATTATCTCTGTTCCTCCCCACCTGTAAAAGAAGTATATTGCAGTTCAAACCGGTTGTAACCAGCCACTCATACTGATGTTAGATGCTGTTCTCAAAATAAATAAAAATCTCATAGATTTGATATTATGTGAGATAAAGCCTTTACTGTGAAAATACAATAGTATATATAGAGTAATGTAAATGTTATGTGAGGTATTATGTGAGGTAAAGCCTTTACCTAGCTGCTCATATTGACGTTAAGGTATTGATTTCAAAATAAATAATACCAAAATCTCATAGATTCAATATTATGTGAGATATTATGTGAGGTAAAGCCTTTACTGTAAAAATATAATAGTATATATAGAGGAATGTAAATGTTATGTGAGATATTATGTGAGGTAAAGCCTTTACTGTAAAAATATAATAGTATATATAGAGGAATGTAAATGTTATGTGAGATATTATGTGAGGTAAAGCCTTTACTGTAAAAATACAATAGTATATATAGAGTAATGTAAATATTATGTGAGGTATTATGTGAGGTAAAGCCTTTACCTAGCTGCTCATATTGACGTTAAGGTATTGATTTCAAAATAAATAATACCAAAATCTCATAGATTCAATATTATGTGAGGTAAAGCCTTTACTGTAAAAATATAATAGTATATATAGAGTAATGTAAATGTTATGTGAGATATTATGTGAGGTAAAGCCTTTACTGTGAAAATACAATAGTATATATAGAGTAATGTAAATGTTATGTGAGATATTATGTGAGGTAAAGCCTTTACTGTAAAAATATAATAGTATATATAGAGTAATGTAAATGCTAAAGGGTTAAGTGGTTGCATTCCTGCAACAATTAATTTTCTTTATACATTTAAAAAACATACATAACAAAAAAAAAAGTACATTACTAGAAATCCCAAATGTAATAAAATAAATAGGATGGGTTAAAGGTCTCAATATGTAAACTAAACGACTAATTCTGGTTTTTAAAAAAAATCAACAGAGACAACCCAGAAAAATTACCCTCCCCACCCTCACACACACACACACACATTATTTGGGACCCAAGAGTAGGTCCTTTCTCACCTTTGCACATTGGTTATCTCTCTGTTTTTTTAGCAGTTTATCAGCTTCCTGTACTGCTTTCTTGTTGTTGCCAAGATCTAAACATTCTGCAAAGAAAAATTCAACAAAAATAATTATTCCATTAACAAAACTAGCATGTGTAGTGTGTATATTGATATTATACGCAAGTATACATGTATGTAGATTTGATACATCAAATAAAATCGCAATTGACAATATACACAGAAATTGAAGAGAGACTGTGTTACACTGTCTTCTGTAATCAGTAAAGTAATCCAGGATACATTTTAAAAAGACGATATTATATATAAACTACATTATGGTGAAATATAATTGTCTCTACTTTAGGCCAGGGTAATTACCCAGTGCATTACTGGTACTTTATTTTATCGACCCCATAAGGATGAAAGGCAAAGTCAACCTCGGCGGGATTTGAACTTAGATCGTAAAGGGACGTAACTATGCTGGAAAGCATGGCGTCCGGCCCTCTACCGATGTGGCTGTAATACAGCTGACTTTCACCATAACTACTACCACTACCACTACTACTACCACTACTACTACTACTACCACTGTTAACTACCATCCCTCACATTCTCCTACATCTCCCCACACATCACTTCCTACCACCCTCTCACATCCCACACATTACCACCTTCCCTCATAACAGGATGATGGTATTCCAAGATAACTTCAGTGAAGAGGGGGTGAAGGGGTTGTTCTGGTGTAATCCTGTTTGTGGTGGTGGTGTTGGTGGTGGTGGTGTTGGTGGTAGCTTGAGAGAGGAAGGGGGCGTCAGAGTTGAAAGAGAGAGAGAATTAAAAGCACTCTGAAGGCCATTATCAATATATCCCACAAGGGAGAGAGAGAGAGAGAGAGAGATACAAAAGTGTTTAAGTGTTTAGATTTATCTAAAAACATTCTTATCATAATTTTATGTAAGAACCTTTGTTAATGAAAGGGTTAATGACATAGACAGTGTCTTTCATTAGAAATATGGTAATGAAAGGGTTAATGACATAGGCAGTGTCTTTCATTAGAAATATGGTAATGAAAGGGTTAATCACATAGGTAGTGAAAGGGTTAATGACATAGACAGTGTCTTTCATTAGAAATATGGTAATGAAAGGGTTAATGACATAGACAGTGTCTTTCATTAGAAATATGGTAGTGAAAGGGTTAATGACATAGACAGTGTCTTTCATTAGAAATATGGTAATGAAAGGGTTAATGACATAGACAGTGTCTTTCATTAGAAATAAGGTAATGAAAGGATTAATGACATAAACAGTGTCTTTCATTAGAAATAAGGTAATGAAAGGATTAATGACATAAACAGTGTCTTTCATTAGAAATAAGGTAATGAAAGGGTTAATGACATAAACAGTGTCTTTCATTAGAAATAAGGTAATGAAAGGGTTAATGACATAGACAGTGTCTTTCATTAGAAATAAGGTAATGAAAGGGTTAATGACATAGACAGTGTCTTTCATTAGAAATATGGTAATGAAAGGATTAATGACATAGACAGTGTCTTTCATTAGAAATAAGGTAATGAAAGGGTTAATGACATAAACAGTGTCTTTCATTAGAAATAAGGTAATGAAAGGATTAATGACATAAACAGTGTCTTTCATTAGAAATAAGGTAATGAAAGGATTAATGACATAAACAGTGTCTTTCATTAGAAATAAGGTAATGAAAGGGTTAATGACATAGACAGTGTCTTTCATTAGAAATATGGTAATGAAAGGATTAATGACATAGACAGTGTCTTTCATTAGAAATAAGGTAATGAAAGGGTTAATGACATAAACAGTGTCTTTCATTAGAAATAAGGTAATGAAAGGATTAATGACATAAACAGTGTCTTTCATTAGAAATAAGGTAATGAAAGGATTAATGACATAAACAGTGTCTTTCATTAGAAATAAGGTAATGAAAGGGTTAATGACATAGAGAGTGTCTTTCATTAGAAATATGGTAATGAAAGGGTTAATGACATAAACAGTGTCTTTCATTAGAAATAAGGTAATGAAAGGATTAATGACATAAACAGTGTCTTTCATTAGAAATAAGGTAATGAAAGGGTTAATGACATAGAGAGTGTCTTTCATTAGAAATATGGTAATGAAAGGATTAATGACATAAACAGTGTCTTTCATTAGAAATATGGTAATGAAAGGGTTAATGACATAGACAGTGTCTTTCATTAGAAATATGGTAATGAAAGGGTTAATGACATAGACAGTGTCTTTCATTAGAAATATGGTAATGAAAGGGTTAATGACATAGACAGTGTCTTTCATTAGAAATATGGTAATGAAAGGGTTAATGACATAGAGAGTGTCTTTCATTAGAAATATGGTAATGAAAGGGTTAATGACATAGACAGTGTCTTTCATTAGAAATATGGTAATGAAAGGGTTAATGACATAGACAGTGTCTTTCATTAGAAATATGGTAATGAAAGGGTTAATGACATAGAGAGTGTCTTTCATTAGAAATATGGTAATGAAAGGGTTAATGACATAGACAGTGTCTTTCATTAGAAATATGGTAATGAAAGGATTAATGACATAGACAGTGTCTTTCATTAGAAATATGGTAATGAAAGGGTTAATGACATCCACCATCCCCAACACCACCTCAGTATTTAACTGGTATTTTTTATACCAACAAAGTTGACCTTGGCAGGGTTTGAACTCAGACAATCAGAACAATTACGAGAAATCATTCTCTCCGACCATCTAATGACTGCCCCCCCCCCCCCCCCAAATGATGAAACATTGTATTTTCATTAGGAACAGGGTCACGTTCACGTAATGGTTAATTATTTCTAACAATACCAACTAACCTCGTTATAGTCTAATGACCATAATAAGACGTGCGGCTTTCAAGTGCATCATCTCCTATTAACCACAGTTAATTACAGCTATACACTGTAGTGGTGATTACACTAACGAGGTGTCAAAAGGGATACACTAATTAATGAGAGACAATTTACATTAGCACCAATAGCTTTTCAGGTTTTTGTTCTTTTTACATGTTTTAATAGGTACAGGTATGGCTGTGTGGTTAAGGTGTTCACTTCACACCATAGGTGTAGACATGGCTGTGTGGTTAAGGTGTTCACTTCACACCATAGGTGTAGACATGGCTGTGTTGTTAAGGTGTTCACTTCACACCATAGGTGTAGACATGGCTGTGTGGTTAAGGTGTTCACTTCACACCATAGGTGTAGACATGGCTGTGTTGTTAAGGTGTTCACTTCACACCATAGGTGTAGACACGGCTGTGTTGTTAAGGTGTTCACTTCACACCATAGGTGTAGACATGGCTGTGTGGTTAAGTGTAGACATGGCTGTGTGGTTAAGGTGTTCACTTCACACCATAGGTGTAGACATGGCTGTGTGGTTAAGGTGTTCATGTCACACCATAGGTGTAGACATGGCTGTGTTAAGGTGTTCATGTCACAGCATAGGTGTAGACATGGCTGTATTAAGGTGTTCATGTCACACCATAGGTGTAGACATGGCTGTGTGGTTAAGGTGTTCACTTCACACCATAGGTGTAGACATGGCTGTGTGGTTAAGGTGTTCACTTCACACCATAGGTGTAGACATGGCTGTGTGGTTAAGGTGTTCACTTCACAACATAGGTGTAGACACGGCTGTGTGGTTAAGGTGTTCACTTCACACCATAGGTGGAGACACGGCTGTGTGGTTAAGTGTAGACATGGCTGTGTGGTTAAGGTGTTCACTTCACACCATAGGTGTAGACATGGCTGTGTTGTTAAGGTGTTCACTTCACACCATAGGTGTAGACATGGCTGTGTGGTTAAGGTGCTCACTTCACACCATAGGTGTAGACACGGCTGTGTGGTTAAGGTGTTCACTTCACAACATAGGTGTAGACACGGCTGTGTGGTTAAGGTGTTCACTTCACACCATAGGTGTAGACACGGCTGTGTGGTTAAGGTGTTCACTTCACACCATAGGTGGAGACACGGCTGTGTGGTTAAGGTGTTCACTTCACACCATAGGTGTAGACACGGCTGTGTGGTTAAGGTGTTCACTTCACACCATAGGTGTAGACACGGCTGTGTGGTTAAGGTGTTCACTTCACACCATAGGTGGAGACATGGCTGTGTGGTTAAGGTGTTCACTTCACACCATAGGTGTAGACATGGCTGTGTGGTTAAGGTGTTCACTTCACACCATAGGTGTAGACATGGCTGTGTTGTTAAGGTGTTCACTTCACACCATAGGTGTAGACATAGCTGTGTTGTTAAGGTGTTCACTTCACACCATAGGTGGAGACATGGCTGTGTGGTTAAGGTGTTCACTTCACACCATAGGTGTAGACATGGCTGTGTTGTTAAGGTGTTCACTTCACACCATAGGTGTAGACATGGCTGTGTTGTTAAGGTGTTCACTTCACACCATAGGTGTAGACACGGCTGTGTTGTTAAGGTGTTCACTTCACACCATAGGTGTAGACATGGCTGTGTTGTTAAGGTGTTCACTTCACACCATAGGTGTAGACACGGCTGTGTGGTTAAGGTGTTCACTTCACACCATAGGTGTAGACATGGCTGTGTTGTTAAGGTGTTCACTTCACAACATAGGTGTAGACACGGCTGTGTGGTTAAGGTGTTCACTTCACACCATAGGTGGAGACACGGCTGTGTGGTTAAGTGTAGACATGGCTGTGTGGTTAAGGTGTTCACTTCACACCATAGGTGTAGACATGGCTGTGTTGTTAAGGTGTTCACTTCACACCATAGGTGTAGACATGGCTGTGTGGTTAAGGTGCTCACTTCACACCATAGGTGTAGACACGGCTGTGTGGTTAAGGTGTTCACTTCACAACATAGGTGTAGACACGGCTGTGTGGTTAAGGTGTTCACTTCACACCATAGGTGTAGACACGGCTGTGTGGTTAAGGTGTTCACTTCACACCATAGGTGGAGACACGGCTGTGTGGTTAAGGTGTTCACTTCACACCATAGGTGTAGACACGGCTGTGTGGTTAAGGTGTTCACTTCACACCATAGGTGTAGACACGGCTGTGTGGTTAAGGTGTTCACTTCACACCATAGGTGGAGACATGGCTGTGTGGTTAAGGTGTTCATGTCACACCATAGGTGTAGACATGGCTGTGTTAAGGTGTTCATGTCACAGCATAGGTGTAGACATGGCTGTGTTAAGGTGTTCATGTCACACCATAGGTGTAGACATGGCTGTATTAAGGTGTTCATGTCACACCATAGGTGTAGACATGGCTGTGTGGTTAAGGTGTTCACTTCACACCATAGGTGTAGACATGGCTGTGTGGTTAAGGTGTTCACTTCACAACATAGGTGTAGACACGGCTGTGTGGTTAAGGTGTTCACTTCACACCATAGGTGGAGACACGGCTGTGTGGTTAAGTGTAGACATGGCTGTGTGGTTAAGGTGTTCACTTCACACCATAGGTGTAGACATGGCTGTGTTGTTAAGGTGTTCACTTCACACCATAGGTGTAGACATGGCTGTGTGGTTAAGGTGCTCACTTCACACCATAGGTGTAGACACGGCTGTGTGGTTAAGGTGTTCACTTCACAACATAGGTGTAGACACGGCTGTGTGGTTAAGGTGTTCACTTCACACCATAGGTGTAGACACGGCTGTGTGGTTAAGGTGTTCACTTCACACCATAGGTGTAGACACGGCTGTGTGGTTAAGGTGTTCACTTCACACCATAGGTGTAGACACGGCTGTGTGGTTAAGGTGTTCACTTCACACCATAGGTGTAGACACGGCTGTGTGGTTAAGGTGTTCACTTCACACCATAGGTGGAGACATGGCTGTGTGGTTAAGGTGTTCACTTCACACCATAGGTGTAGACATGGCTGTGTGGTTAAGGTGTTCACTTCACACCATAGGTGTAGACATGGCTGTGTTGTTAAGGTGTTCACTTCACACCATAGGTGTAGACATAGCTGTGTTGTTAAGGTGTTCACTTCACACCATAGGTGGAGACATGGCTGTGTGGTTAAGGTGTTCACTTCACACCATAGGTGTAGACATGGCTGTGTTGTTAAGGTGTTCACTTCACACCATAGGTGTAGACATGGCTGTGTTGTTAAGGTGTTCACTTCACACCATAGGTGTAGACACGGCTGTGTTGTTAAGGTGTTCACTTCACACCATAGGTGTAGACATGGCTGTGTTGTTAAGGTGTTCACTTCACACCATAGGTGTAGACACGGCTGTGTGGTTAAGGTGTTCACTTCACACCATAGGTGTAGACATGGCTGTGTTGTTAAGGTGTTCACTTCACAACATAGGTGTAGACACGGCTGTGTGGTTAAGGTGTTCACTTCACACCATAGGTGGAGACACGGCTGTGTGGTTAAGTGTAGACATGGCTGTGTGGTTAAGGTGTTCACTTCACACCATAGGTGTAGACACGGCTGTGTGGTTAAGGTGTTCACTTCACACCATAGGTGTAGACATGGCTGTGTGGTTAAGGTGCTCACTTCACACCATAGGTGTAGACACGGCTGTGTGGTTAAGGTGTTCACTTCACACCATAGGTGTAGACATGGCTGTGTTGTTAAGGTGTTCACTTCACACCATAGGTGTAGACATGGCTGTGTGGTTAAGGTGCTCACTTCACACCATAGGTGTAGACACGGCTGTGTGGTTAAGGTGTTCACTTCACAACATAGGTGTAGACACGGCTGTGTGGTTAAGGTGTTCACTTCACACCATAGGTGTAGACACGGCTGTGTGGTTAAGGTGTTCACTTCACACCATAGGTGGAGACACGGCTGTGTGGTTAAGGTGTTCACTTCACACCATAGGTGTAGACACGGCTGTGTGGTTAAGGTGTTCACTTCACACCATAGGTGTAGACACGGCTGTGTGGTTAAGGTGTTCACTTCACACCATAGGTGGAGACATGGCTGTGTGGTTAAGGTGTTCACTTCACACCATAGGTGTAGACATGGCTGTGTGGTTAAGGTGTTCACTTCACACCATAGGTGTAGACATGGCTGTGTTGTTAAGGTGTTCACTTCACACCATAGGTGTAGACATAGCTGTGTTGTTAAGGTGTTCACTTCACACCATAGGTGGAGACATGGCTGTGTGGTTAAGGTGTTCACTTCACACCATAGGTGTAGACATGGCTGTGTTGTTAAGGTGTTCACTTCACACCATAGGTGTAGACATGGCTGTGTTGTTAAGGTGTTCACTTCACACCATAGGTGTAGACACGGCTGTGTTGTTAAGGTGTTCACTTCACACCATAGGTGTAGACATGGCTGTGTTGTTAAGGTGTTCACTTCACACCATAGGTGTAGACATGGCTGTGTGGTTAAGGTGTTCACTTCACACCATAGGTGGAGACATGGCTGTGTTGTTAAGGTGTTCACTTCACACCATAGGTGTAGACATGGCTGTGTGGTTAAGGTGTTCACTTCACACCATAGGTGTAGACATGGCTGTGTGGTTAACCCTTTAGCATTTACGCTACTCGATATATACTATTGTATTTTCACAGTAAAGGCTTTACCTCACATAATCGTTTCTACTTTTGGCACAAGGGTCAGCAATTATCCCAGTGTATTACTGGTACTTTATTTTATCGACCCCGTAAGGATGAAAGGCAAAGTTAACCTCGGCAGGATTTGAACTCAGATCGTAAAGGGACGTAACTGTGCTGCAAAGCATGGTGTCCGACCCTCTACTGATACTGCCAATCCACCGCCCTTTACTTCACATAATGATCTCACATAATATCGAATCTATGAGATTTTGATATTATTTATATTGAGAACAATACCTTAACATCAGTTTGAGTGGCTGGTCACAGCCGGTTTTAACAGATGGAGGTGAGGGAATTCTGGCCGGATATGGCCGGTTTAAATGCTAAAGGGTTAAAGTGTTCACAACATAGGTGTAGACTTTAAACTCCTTAACTGTGTAGTTAAGGAGTTTAAAGAGTTCACCTCACAACATAGGTACAGACATGGCTGTGTGGTTAAGGAGTGTGATGTATCCCAGTTTTGTGGCGAGAAGCAACTGAGAATACAAAACTACCCCCTGGGACAGGACACCAGTCCATCGCAGGTTAAACCCCATTTAATAAACCTATTGCTTTATTCAAAGCCCATTAACTCTAATGGAATTTAACCCTTTAGCATTATTCTCTCTCTCTATATATATACATTACATTAACCCTTTTACATACTCTATACAACAGAGCTCAAGCCATTTCGACGGCTAATCCTGGACCCAGTGTCCAGAAATAGCCGTTGAAACGGCTTGAGCTCTGCCGTCGGGGTCATACATTTTCCTATTACCCACTCTAATACTACTGATTAAATCAACCCCAGTACATTACTGGTACTTTAGCAACTCCTGTAAGGATGAAAAGCAAAGCTAACCTAATGGTTTCTAGTTTGAACACAAGGTCAAGAATTTGGGAGAGAGGAGGCAGGGGAAAGTTGATTAAATCGACCCCAGTACGTTACTGGGACTTTATTTTATCAACCCCTATAAGGACGAAAGGCAAAGCTAACCTAATGGTTTCTAATTTAGACATAAAGTCAACAATTCGGGAGGTGGGGCGAGGGGGCAAGGGAAAGTTGATTAAATCGATACCAGTGGATTACTGGTACTTTATTTTATCGACCACGTAATGATGGAAGGCAAAAAAAAAAAAAAAAAAAAAAAACGATTTTAGTTTGGCGCTATAATAGTTTTCGCTAATTCACCAATCGCCTGGTTTCTACATTTACACACTTCTCTCTTCTACTACATATATCAAAACAATAATTATTTGCGTCGGAGATTTATTTAATTAATGATTTCGTATGTAGGAATAAGAGAAAGAGTACCGGTAATTTTTGGTGAAGGTAGAGTTGATTAAAGCGAATCCCCCCTTCCCCCAGTATCTTACTGGTAAAAAGAGAGACGGGTATGATAAAATAACATAAAAAATAAAAACAAAACATCCCCAAACATTTACCGTACTGGTGATTTATTTAATTAATGATTCGACTTTAGGAGAAGAGAGAGAGGCGCCGGTAATTTGTGGTGAAGGTAAGATTGATTAAAACGAATCCACCCTCAGTATATTAGCGCTGGTACTTTAAGAGGGGTATGATAAAATAAAATAAAAAAAACCAACAAACATTTACTGTACTTTATTTTATCGACAGCCCAGTACCCGAGACCGAAAATATGATGAGCAAAGTTGATCCGGGTAGAAGGTGAGTGAACGAAAAGGGCCATAACTAACTAACGCAAAACATTTCATCCGGTGCTATACGGAAATTTTCCCAATCCAATAATAATTAAGGCACAAGGCCAGCAATTTCTGAAGATTTGTAAGTCGATCAAATCGACCCAGTGCATTACTGGTACTTTATTTATCGGCCTCCCCCCGTAATGATAAAAGGCAAAACTAACCTCGGCGGGATTTGAACTCAGAACGAAAAGGGCAGTAACTCTATGCGGCTAAGCATGGCGTCCGACACTCTACCGATTACGGACAATCCATTAAGAAATAAAGATACAAGGTACTGAAAACTCCCTACAGGATTTCAGTTTAAATATATATATATATATATGTATGGTATATATACCAGAGAGGGTGTGAAAGATACCAGGTGGACCATAACCCACCAGAGTTCGGATCTAGCTGTCAAACGGCCGGATCTCAGCCCGTCGGGGTCCTGAATCTTTTCATATATATATATATATATATATATACGATATTAAATATATATATCAGTTATATATATATATATATACTTTCGATATTTATATCATTTATATATATATATATATACTTTCTACAGATGT